>JACCGJ010017300.1:0-29861 GCA_013407085.1 Atriophallophorus winterbourni
GTCTTTACAAAAAATCATGATGTTCAAATTCAAAATCACAAAGTGAATCCTGGCCAAAAACTCGAGGCGTTAAAAAGACCAAAATATTTGGTACTCACATCCCCATCGCTTACACACCATTACCACTTTCTGGCTGTTTACTGTCATCGGGTTGAGACAATAAGATCAGCAATAGAGGAAAATATTCGTAGTTCAGAGTATGGATGCTGTTCAGATTGTGTTCGCAGAGCATTCGTATTGCGTGTTGGACGTTTCGTCATCAGGATAGATGACGCCATCAGCAAAACCTCTTTCGAAGCGTCTTGTAGTTGAAATTCTTTGGTTTTTATACGGATTGTGACCATCACTCCCGTGGATTGGCCGAGTTCATGTTATGCCTTCTCAGTAAGCGGTTTCTTATTGGTCCATATGTTGCAGCCAATTGGAGATGCTGATTAATTGAATTTGTTGTTGAGTGCCACGCTTCCAGCAATTATCGCGTCCGTCGGTCCCAGTCGAACTGATGCCCGAATCGGTCGATATGTATTGAGATTAGTGAATTCCGGTCATGTCTGCGTACGACCAACTGATGTTTATGCAGTCTTGTGCTCAGTTTGCGACCTGTTTGTCCGACGTAGTTCTTTTCACAAACTTTACACGCAACTTGTAGACGATATTCGACTGTTCTACTTTTGCCACTTTTTCTTTCGTGTTGTTTAAATGGTTGCAAACTGTTGATGCGGGTTCATGCGCGATGTCGATTCCAAGTGGCTGAAGTACCGGAGTTGCAATTTCGGAGATATGTTGAAGATACAGCAGAGTGTGTCTGGTTCTGTTTCCTACTACTACTTATGTGCAAAAGCCTGAATGGCTTCAGATTGTTTTACGTGAGTAAGTGCACCGCTCCTCAAATACATACGTATTTGCGCCGGTTCGGCGTGCTATGCTGTTGGTAGAGTTTAGACGGGTAATCATGCAGATGTGTGTTGTGGGAAAGATGCAACAAAGGACTGCGTGGATGATTTATTTGATAGAGCACTTTCCAAATGAAGATTAATGCTCCTAGTTGTCGTCTGTATTGGGTCGAAAGCAACCTCAGTATTCCAAAATGTGTTTCGAATGGATAATTAGAAAGTTCAAGGACGAGCTTTGTTGCTCGGTGCTGTGTGATATTTTAATATCTGACTATCTGGCATACTGAAAACGATCCCCTTAAACCCTTGCTAAAGCCCAATGGCCTAAATCTGAGTTCTGATCTTTTTTGTGCCAAGGAGTGGTAGTTTAGCATATTCAATATATGGACATATATAATTTAAAATCAACTTACAGACTACATTGGAGTCGAACGATCATAGAACTCTTATGAGGCACTGGTAATCAGATTGGTATAAAAAACATCAACTGAACTGTAATTTCACAACCATAGTTCAACGCTTTCGACAAGATCTTACTTTGCACGAATGTGCTTCTCTCATCTGTTGGTATAAGTTAGTGCTATCCGGCAAATTCTGTATCGGTCCAGTGCGTGTTTCTTGCCAAAAATACACTTTTATAACAGTTCAATCCTTTGACCTTCATAGTATTATTCATTGCTGAGTTTTGCCTGATAGATTTCCGGCCTCTAATTTCGATTGGGAGATTATGAGTAGTAATCAGTCAAGGCTAAGGGCAGCGTAATCGCCATAAATACCACCCGTTTTGACCAATCAAATACGAGATCGCAAGGCCGATCGAT
This sequence comes from Atriophallophorus winterbourni, assembly GCA_013407085.1. Lineage (NCBI taxonomy): Eukaryota > Metazoa > Platyhelminthes > Trematoda > Plagiorchiida > Microphallidae > Atriophallophorus > Atriophallophorus winterbourni. The sequence goes on from JACCGJ010017300.1 coordinate 1,715, forward strand.
AGATTGATGCTCAAACGGTGACGTAGCGCACTCCGGTCCGTTACATTCAAAACTCTGCCGTTTACAAAACAAACAGAACCGATATTTACGGATGGGTCTAAGAATGTGGTGTTAAATTGTTTACTAGTTTGAAAGTTGATTTACCCACGAAACTGCACTGCAATGCAGTTGTTGTGTGTCAATCGATAATTTGTAGCATATGGAGAATAGAAAAGTGTTTTGTTGTTGGATAGTCATTGTTTTAACATTTTCTTTCAGTTGTGACATATCTCTGATACGGGAATTGTTCAGAGTCATTATACTGGTCTTCGGTAGAGGATACCCCAACTTGCATAGAAAGGAAATCTGGAGTTCATACCCCACAGCAATTTGTATGAAAATCACTCTCTTCTAGAAAGTTCGCAGCAATAAGTAGTACCCCGCTAGTCAACCTATTTTGACTTGTATATGTGTGAGTTTGTTCCAAAAGAGGCATCTGCCCTTCCGTAATTTGAATTTGTAGCTCCACATAAAGCATCCGACGCGATCTTCAACGAGTTACTTATTCCACAAAGCGGGGTCCAAGTCATGAGCACCAGACAAAAGTATGTCTACCGTTTCTGAGACAAGTTACAGCATTTGGCTAAGAAGCCTGAACCAAAATGTAGTGGATTGTAACCGTGTTTACCTGACTAATAACCCTCGACCTTTCCGATATGAGTGCCTCCGTTTTTCCATATGGATACTTCACAGAATATATTAGTGACTACTCATCCGTGCCAAGCCCATCGAACTATTCACAAAGTTGATCACTATGGTTCATAATGAAATCACTGGACTTGAGTTGCGCTCTTATTTGAGCTCATCAGTAGTGCATATCCTCTGCTTCGGGTGGGATTTAAACCCCCCGATTATCACCATTGTTGTCCCACGCCTTAAGGAACTGGGCTACTGTCCACCCTTTGACCGATCGCAATTAAGTGTTTATGATAGATATATAGAGTGAGCAACTTTGTGAATAGTTCGATGGGCTTGGCACGGATGAGTAGTCACTAATATGAACAACATATTCTCCAAACATCGCTTAAACAACAATGCCCGTCAGATCTAATCGGTGTTAGCTTACATTGTATCTGATGGGAAGACCTGACACGGAGATATGTTCGGTTGGGTGACCATAACAGATGTTGCTGGCTCCTTCTGAACTGGTCGGGCAAACAGAGCTACTCAAATGTGTCAGTCTGGAGAACAGTTCTTAATTGCGATCGGTCAAACGGTGAAAGGTAGCACAGGTCGTTAAGGCGTGGGACTACAATGGGGTTCAAATTCCACCCGAAGCGAAGGATATGCACTGCTGATGAGCTCAAATAAGAGCGAAACTCGAGTCCAGTGCTTCCATTATGGACCGTCGTGATCAACATTGTGAATACTTCCCAGAATAGCTTGATGGGTCGCGGAGGTTGAGATCCAGTCTCCTTGCAATGAGTGATCATTCAGACCGATTACATGGAAAATTTGTCTTGAATACGAAAGCGAATATTTGTAGCTTAGAAATTGAATGCTGGGTGTTTTGTAGTCACAAGTATTTATGACAGCAATGTCATCTAGTTTACTGGAAAACCTCCGTCTTTCGCTCGCATACTTCTTGGTGTGTACGTCACTTAATTAGCAAGAGGAATACGCTTAGAAATTCAATTAACTTTTCAATGATGCACACTTTCCGTGGGTACAACGAAAAATAGTGAAAATTTTCTGGCAATCGTGCAGCATTGAGTCTAACAATGCCTCGATCCATCCAATGCAGATGCACCAATTCGCCTAGACTAAAATGTGCTGATTAAAAGCACAACGTAAAGCCATCTCTTTCCTTCGCTAGATGAAACATAATTATGGGAATTCTCAAAAATCCGAAGTCGTTAGTTGAGTGTTTTATCAACTAATTAAGTGTTGAAAGATGTCATGATGACCTAGCGTTCTTTCTGATGATTTTACCCAACGACGGATACGGAGTGACGTCCTGTTGGCATTCAAAATCTTGCATACTGAGAACCAACCCCTTAAGCACTTGCTAAAGCCCAACGGCCTTACTCAAATACGATAACGTTCAAAGGATTTAAGCATACTGTATTCTTGATTAGATATTCGTCGTAATTATATTCTCGGTAAGAATTTGTTTCACTTGGAACTATTTGCCTGAAGAAATCACACGCTCCGAATCTGTTGCAGTTTTCGCTTTTAAACTCGATGAGCATATGATGAAACATGCGGTATGAGACTACTGATATACCTCATCATCCTATGGTTATTGTTGATCATACTGCTTTTTCTATCATGAAACATTCTGAGTTCTGAGTTTTGAGTTCATCACTAAATTAATCTGCTTCAATAATTGAGCAATGATGCTAGCATCGTTGGGAAACCACAGGTCAGTAATCAGCACATCCGATACCTCGGTTTATGCTTTCAAGTATCCATAGATCTATAATGTTGCAATCGCAACTCATGCCTGAACATATATTCTTTCGTGGGTTCCAATCAACAGTAACAGATGCCAAACAACTTGGAAGCAAGAATAAATTTGTTTTATTTCTTGAAGTTCAAAGACTTCTCGATTGCGTTTGCTCAAATGCACTGAACCCTTCGTGTCCTAGAGAAAGGCTTTAACTGTTTTCCATTCTAGAGGTTTTCAAACTACTGAAATAAACACATTCGCTAAATGATGATCTTCATAGCGCACGATTTGGCCCCTGAGTCGATGCGGTATGTCGAGTAAATTTATCAAATGTAACCGAAGTAGTTAGTGAAGTGTATGACCTGTAATGTAACAATTGAGGGATTATACGCCAAGTAAGTGTGGTGGTGCGTCAGTTGATATTGATCGCGCCTGTCTATCTTAACGAGCACAGAACCCAACATGGACCAGCTTAGGATTGGTCAGGTGAATGAAATTCAAGCTTGATCTCTGTTCGTTCTGACATCCTTGGTCTGACGAAGCTTCTGAGTCAGAAGCGAAACGTTACCAATATACTGCTCTCACCGATTTATTACAAGCTTTCTTTTTTGTATGACCTGCATTATTTTGGCAGTGAAATGTTTATTTGGATTGACCAAGTTCCAGCTTAGGCAGTCTAAACATGACCAAATACTAGCCCACACAAAATGGGTCCGGTGTCTTCAGACAAGTAGCTATATGTTTACCTTGCCAATAACACTCTCGCGCTGAAAATTGCCGTCGAAACTATAACTATGTCCTAGCGTGTGTTTTTCTCCAAAATTGATTTCTAACTGAAATTGTGACATAACCGAATAAAGTGATTTTAAACAAACGTGCCAAGTTTTTATCAAACACACACCACACGATGATGGTAATGCATGCAAATGAGCATTTTTTAATCGTTATGGGTTTGTCCTCATATACATGTGTTTGGGTACATGTGATCGAACAGGTTGATCGTACCAGCCTTATCCAACAGTGGCATACAAGCGCCACTTGTTTACCATTCCTCCACTGTTTCAAGCGCATTCAGATCCTGATCTTACTGTCCCTACTTGATGAGTGCAAACAGCACGAAACCGGTCGTGGGGTGTGAATGACGGAAAAGCATGCTAGTGAGCATTTATGGCAATTTTGTATTTAAAAAAACCCTGTACTGACACACTTATTAGCTTCTAACTCTCAAACAGATTTCGGTGCTTATATATGTTTGGAAAACAGTATGTCTGTAACAGATGTTCCACCAACATTTTCCCGCCCAATACCCTTATGAGGAACGACTTGTGCATCTTAATTTCGATGCTTTAGCTCGCAAATGCATTTGATCGTAATAAATCTCAATTTATCCAATACTGAACTCAAAGATTCATCCTACAAGACATCTAATTCGCCTGCGGTTAATCTATGCCACTAGGACTCAACCATTGGCGTTGGATATACCTCGTTCTCACCGAAACTACCGTCGATTCTTTTATTCTATGAGCGTTTGGTTTTTATTGAACTCCCCACAATGATCTAGTGAAACGATTTTCAGAAACAAACTATACATATTTATACATACTAATTACATCCTACAACCCTTTATATAACTTGACATGATATTGATCTTTTTTATTATACAGGGAGATTTTATTACCTAAAATAAGTGTCGATCTTCTTTTTACTCATATGAATATCCTGTGGTGTTATGCAGATATAAACTTTTTATACCGCGAATTTTCGTTGCTTTAATCTCTTCCACACGTCAAGTGATTATTACGTCTTGATCTGGATCAAGGTGTTTGAACATCATTCAATTACAATTCGGCATCCGCCAGCCTTGCACGACTGATGGCTTCCTACCCATAATTCTTGTCTTTAATTGAAATCGTTAAACTCAAGCAGGATTCGTATCACAAGAGTTTGCATAGACTTAATACAGTGGAACCCACCTACTACGAACTCGTTTTCAACGAATTCTTGGGTTGAACGAACACACCATGATTTCCCAAATAAATTCCTTCTTTGTAAGACTATTTAAAACATTCAAACAACGAATCTGTTCGTTACGAATCTCGCCTATTACGAACACTGTACACTTTCCAGACAGCGATGTTTGTTCAATAATGTACATACAAACAACGAACTCGCTTTGTCTTGCCTTTAACACACAACGCTCCGTCAAGAGTGGCCTGCAATGCGCTAAGAATAGAATTAACACCGCTTGGCGAGACACAGGCAGCCTAGCCTACAGTGTGCTAACTGACGCACAAGAAAATCACGTGAATTCTCTGTGACTGGTAATCACAGATCTATGAGAAATTACAATCACTCAAACAGACACTTCATTCCCTGCTTACAGTTACACGATGGCTGACAGAAAACGAAAACGAGAGCAGTTTAGCCTAGAGAAAAAGGGAAATTTTAGCTGAAGTAGAGAATGGTCAAATGACAAAATCTGAAATTACTAAAAATATGGTGTAGCGAAATCAACGCTGTCCACCTTCGTGCAGCAGAAGATGCAACTCTCTGGAACAACATTTAGAATAAATTTACTATTATTAGCATGAACTTGGATTTAATGCTGTGATCTGTGTGCTGTGGCATCATCTATTCATCAAATGGATTACACGCATGTAGAAACACACACAAGTAAGTCATTCTTCACTTCATTATTGTTTACACGTGTACAGAAAAACGGCGGCAAAATCACATGTCTGACAATGCGTTTTACTTGCAACGAATTCCGCTTTTAACTGACATTTTACTCTCCCCCCGGAGATTCGATGTACACGGGTTCCACTGTAGTTACTTCGTGAAGGATTCTGGAACACTGTTGTTGTTGGCCTCCTTCGGTCGATGTCGACCATGGATGTACATAACAATCGCATTAATGTTCATGTTCTACACCTTTTCGAATGACTTAACAGTCCGATTCGGGAGGAACAATCTCTCCCTCATCGCTTGCAATAATAGGCAGAACTCAGTTGTAGGGCGTCAGTTGCAAGCCAGCGGCGTGATCTGCGTTCAGCAGCCAAGAGCTGTATCTGCTCCTTTCCAGATTGCAGACGACGCTTTACACAGTGCCTCCAATGTGAGCGGTTAAGAGCGAGTTCTTTCCAACTAAGCCTCACCAATTCTCCCACTTCCAAAATCGCCGTAGACCGCGGGTGTTTACGAAGCATCAAAATTTCGGATGCGACCCCCATAAACCTCGTTAGGTTATTCATAAACGATTTTGGAATCTCATCGTCGAAAAACTTATTGAATCGTTTTCATCATTCTTTCTCTTCAATGCTCCAAGTTTCAAAATTCAAGAATTTATGATGATACAAATCGCATGGAAAAGAAATTACACATAATTGTGTAATGTCACGTATTGTCCAGTTGAACACTTACCGTATGCATCTTAGAACTGTATATACTGACCCCATTTGAGCCCACCTAAAGTAATTTTGATTGTATCCTCAGCATATGGTACATTTAAAGCAGGTGTCGTCAACTCGTTATGCAACAAATACGTATCCGAATTTCGAATGAAGGCTTCGACGCAGGGAGTGGTAACAATCGTTTCGAGGAGGGCATTATAAAGGAAACAGACACGTTAGCATCTATGATGAAGAATCTGAAGAATTCAATTGAAACATGAAAAAGTCCAACATAAGATTTTCACTGTGTACACGGCTGGATTGGGAGATCCCCTCTGGAGGATTGCTCAATCCTACGTTAACTCTTCAATAAGGCACATAGTCCATCACACCTACGTGATTTGGAGTAAATGGAAGATGCGTACTTTATCAATTTTGAAGTCTGGGATTTAATCGCAACACTTTGTCTGTAGTGTGAATCTGATATGTCGTTTGTCTTCCATTGGAACAGTCCTGGTTCGAATCCCATTCGGGGAATGTGTTCAGCGTAGAACCACATCAAACCTTGAGGTAAGATGAAAAATATCCATGACATCCTTGAACCTCGTCTAGAGCGTAAAATCCTTATCCCTGTATAGCTTCGTGATATGGAAATCGTACAGTCAGACAGGACCTATGGGCCACAAGTGCTGATAAGAAATAAAAGCTATCTGTCAGTTTAAAGTTTTATCGTCAGGACAAGGTACATGACTAAATAACACTCTAACGATAACCTCTGTACGCTAACCAATGTTAATAGATGGTAGCATATACCACTAGCGTTTGAGTTGCTTTCCAAATTTAATATTTTTCACTTTGCTTTCACAAAATATGTTTTCTCTTAAAAGAAAACGTTGATATTCCACCACACATTGTTTTATCTCGTGAGCTGTCATCCCAAAGCTCATACTCTCAGACACAACAACTTGGAACAAACAAAATGTGTTTTTTTTTAAAAATAGCGCCATCGTGAGTAATTGTGATTGGTCGGTTAAAACCTTCACGCGAGATCAGAATTGGTGTCGTTTTGTGTATTGTGCAAAAACACCTAAATTCATTCAAAATCGCTCGTAAGTTTATGATCGTTCTGAAAAATTAATTCATGTTATTTGGGGTGTCTTTGGTTTATCAGGATAGTCATGAGTGATACATTAATTTACAACGACATGGCTTACATTCCCCGAAACGATACACCTTAACAGATCCTCATTGTGAAATATCATCGGGTAAACGCGGTAGGAAGGGTTTTCTCGCGTTGTGGGTAATGTTGTATACACGTTCTAACAATTGCTGATGAGGTTTTCCTTCTCTTCCGCGTACCAGTGTGCGCCTTGAACTACGATGTTCCTGTTTAACAAGTCCTATATTACCAGTTGTAAAAGCGACTTGTTGTCATGCAATTTTGAGCAAAATAACATTATTATTACTATCATCAATCATAAAATACCAACCGCTGAAAAAATCTCATTCATGCGGATGACGTAGTAGTTGGATGTGTCACACTAGGAGAGAGGAAGGGGGCTCTTTGACTCTGCTGTCAGCTGTTGTGGATGAGATAAAAACCTGAAAAAAGAGTGGCATCTACGGAAACGCATTCTGCACTGAGCTTTGGTTATCTAGACCTTACCAGAGACTAACGTGCCAATTATCTTGAACTCATCATTTTACTGACATACTGATCAGGGTCATTGACTTTCTTTTTATGCATTTGGTTCATGTGATTTTGACATCGGGTCTAAACTAATATTTTCCTTTATCTTCTATTGCACATCACCAATTATTTTGTTCTGTTCACCTGGTATTTTCCCGACTCTTCTTTCAAAAGTATTTGGGTTTCTAAAACGTTTTATCAGACAGATTTAATGCGCAAGATCACATTCTCATGAAGCTATTAAAACAAGAGTTTTGAAGCATTTATTTTTCTTATGCCGTCGATCTACCAAGATTATACTTATTGATACTTCTTACCTGTTTGCATGACTGTAAAATGTATTCTTTCATTTCTTTATTTTTGGAGAGGAAGCGTCTTTGCTATCACACTCAAAACAGCTTTGCCAACTTGAATATCTAGCTTAAACCTTTGTTAACGCCCATTATTTAAAAGCGGTTTCTCTTACTTGACCGAATTTCAAATTTGGCGGGCTACAACTCCCAAGTTTAATCAAAATTTAATGCGTTAAAACAAATGAACCAAGGCCTGATATCACGTTTAATGTTTGCGAGACATGTCCAATTCAATGCCTTAACATTTTACCAGGTGGCAGTTGACATACTGATAATATCCAATACTCAACCGTTAAACAAATACGAAAAATAATCGAAAAATATTTGAGCTATACTACCGTATTTTCATTTAGTCAAACCTCATCATCTGTACAAATTTGTGCTGAATGGATATGGTGCTCTCCAAAACAAAATAATAATAAATTCAGCATACACAGTGCCCCCATTATGTGGTTGACCTCGGTTGTATGGATTGTAAAATAATATCAGTCAGAAACAGATTACCAGTATCGATACCATGACAACAAAATCTTAAACGATTGCACCAACATAGGTGAACGAAATTCGATGAGGTTAATTGGTCTTCAATTTCGTATAATGCTGTTCTGAAAATGTGTAATTTCTTCGGATAAAAGTAAGCTTGATGCGATCGAAATATTTATTGATTTTTATGTAGGATTTCCGATCAAAAATATCGATCGATAATCCATGTAGAAAGCAAAGGATATTGCTGCGTAGCTATGACAACGGTAGATAAATAATGTAACAGATTTTAATTTGATGCGCTTTGTTTAACATTAATCGATAATGGTTTCTTGATTATTGTATTGCCATTTGATTGGAAGCGAATACAAGGGGATAGTGGCGGTTTTTTGAAAACAAATTTATATGAGCGATGCAAAATATCCATGATTACTTGCTTCGAAATAATGGAGATATGGTAAACAAGTTGTGATCTTTTGTGACTACTCATCCGTGCCATCGAACTATTCACAAAGTTGATCACGACGGTCCATAATGTAAGCACTGGACTCGAGTTTCGCTCTTATTTGAGCTCATCAGCCGTGCATATCCACCGCTTCGGGGGTGGGATTCGAACCCCCGACCATCACCATTGTAGTCCCATGCCTTAACGATCAGGGCTACCGTCCACCGTTCGACCGATCGCAATTAAGCGTTTTTATGAACTGTTCTCCATTTGAATAGCTTTGTTTGCCCGATCAGTCCAGAAGGACTCAGCAACATCTGTTGTGGTCGCCCAATCGAACATATCTCCGTGTTAGGTCTTCCCATCGGATACAGTGTAAGCTAACACCGATTAGATCTGATGGGTATTTGGAGAATATTTTGTTTATATTTGTGACCACTCATCCGTGCCAAGCCCATCAAACTATTCACAAAATTGATCACGACGGTCCACAATGGAAGCAATGGACTCGAGTTTCGCTCTTATTTGTTGTGAACGTGTAAGCCATGGTTGAATTAGGCTGGTATGGCTAAGCTGTTCACATATGGCATATGATTGAGGTTGACCGCATGTGTTTGAAAAAAATGCACACTTGCATGAATGTTTTGCACACGCACATAAAACTAACGACTGACTTCGTGGTATTTGGATTCAGCAAGCCGATACAGGTACAAGCATAATCCACAAGGTTTGAAGCAGTCAGAGTAATAGTAAACCAGTTCCTATTGAAAACCTATGTTGGATAATGTTGATACGAACAATGTGACATGGCACGGAGATCTGTTCGGTTGGGCGACCACAACAGATGTTGCTGGCTCCTTTTGGACTGGTCGGGCAAACAAAGCTACTCAAATGTGCCAGTCTGGAGAACAGTTCATAAACGCTCTTAATTGCGATCGGTCAAACGGTGGACGATAACGCGTAGGACTACAATGTTGATGGTCGGGGATTCAAATCACACCCTAAAGCGGAGGATATGCACTGCTGATGAGCTCAAATGAGAGCGAGTCCAGTGCTTCCATTATGGACCGTCGTGATCAACTTTGTGAATAGTTCGATGAGATTGGCACGGATGAGTAGTCACAAATATAAACAACTTATTCTCCAAATATCGCTTAAGTCAAGTTATTTTCCACTCTTAACTACATCGGCCAAACTAAGAGAAATAAATAGAGATTGATAATTATTTAAGCACGGCTAACCCGCGCCCAGACTTTCTCAGCACCAGGTTGAGTAACTTAATGTCTAATATACGAAAAAGTTCATTTGCATGCATTTCCATCAACCCCCCCCACGACTGGCTTCGTGCTGTTTGCACTCATTAGGTGGGGACAGTAGTATCATGATCCGCATGCGCTTGAAACAGTGGAGGAATGGTAAACATGTTGCGCTTGTATGACACTGTTGGATAAGGCTGGTACGACCAACCTGTACCATCACATGAGCCCATGCTAATGTAGACTGTGTTTAAACCCATGACCATGAACTAAAAGCTCATTTGCATGCATATCAATCACACACACACACACACCACGACCGGTATCGTGCTGTTTGCACTCATTAATTAGGGACAATAAGATCATGATTCGCATGCGCTTGAAACGTTGGAATAATGGTAAACAAATTTTGCTTGTATGCCACTGTATGATGTGTTCGTATGAATATTTAACAGTCACTCGAAACCATAAAAGCACATTGCTTACCGAAGTTTTACTGTTGCTTAGATAACATCTGTATCCCGGCATTACATCAATCGGCAGTGTATGTGTAGTCTAATTTTGTTTGAACTCCCGGGCTCGAGTCAAATGAAAACTTGCCGCAAAGAAGGAATTCTGGGTGTACTGTACCACATGCTTTTATGGACGATAGTGTAATGTGAACCATCCACGTAAGGCCAGGATAAAAGCTGATTGCTTTCCATTTACTGAGAAGCGTTTGCATTTTACGCATCTCGGGGATGGACAAAGAAGCAAATTCGGAACTGCTCTCTAATGCATGATTACTCCACTGCGACGGCCTCCTCCACGCTGAATGAGTCGAAAAACGGTTGTAGTACAAAATAGAGATTCTTTGGGCAATTCAAAAAACAAAAAGGGTGAGCCATATCTGCGGGAGCGAATGGTTGTTATAGTTTACAATAAAGCTGACGACCTTAACACTTCCAACTATAACTTTGATAGCTTATTCTAACCGATCGTCTTCAAGCGGTTGCCCATTAGGTGGTACTGTCAGCTTCTCAATAAAGATCATTCTGGCACCGAACGAACTGTACGCAGCAACCGCATCGTGCATATCAACTTCGTCGTGTGGTGGAGAATATTATTTCCAAATCGCAGTTTAAAACTTTGTGGCAACCATAAAGACTAGCAAAACTTTACAGTAAAAACCTAACACAAATCATAGTACTGTAATAATCTGAGAGAATCATTTTTGTTAACTCAATGTTTTCCTCACCTTGACCTTGAAATTTTAAATAATTTTCAAGGTCACTTCGGTTGGTCATTTAATCCATACCGCATATTTTGTTTGATTTTCATTTATGGATACAATCTAACGATACCTAGCTGATGAAAATATGTGAATTATCGATTTGACGCTGAGTTTATGAACATTCATACGTGTTCCTTGCGAAACTGCCTACCATTCAACATCCAAAGATGTTAAATGTTAAATGTCGGTAAATCATTCGAATTCACATACTCTCTGGGATCTCAGCAACTTTCATGGGTTATGGAACAGAAAGACCTGGGTGTGTGGATTAGCAGTAACTTGAAGTCTTCACAGCAGTGTTCTGTGGTACACAAAAAGTCCCGCCAAACTTTAGCACTGCTTAGAATGATCTTCGGTAGTTTCACAAAGCAGGCATTCCCACGGATTATTAACAGCTACATCCGGCCAACAATGGAGTACGCTGTTCAACCATGGTCCTCAGGTTACAGAAGGACATGACCTTGCTGCAACGGGTATACCACTGCGCTACAAAACTGGTGACCGGGCTATATAACAGGCCATACGAGGAGAGGATTGCAACTCTAAACCTCTTTGACTTTTCGTACCGTCGTCTCAGGGGTGACTTGATCCTGCTGTTCAACATTCTGCATACACCCACTTGAACACCTGATTCATCGACAAGACGCACGTGGTAGCAGATCGCAGGGTTACAAGTTAATTATTCCACACTCCAGATCAAATTGTCGAAGGTTTTTCGTTGCTGTCCGAGTTTGTTTTATATGGAACTCCCTGCCCCCACATATTATTTGCGCAACAAGCCTGAACATGTTCAAGGCTGAACTTGACAATTAGATGTTGACCAAACCCAACCTTGCACCTGAATACACGTGCTGACTTTCCATGTGTATAAAACATTTGTGTTGTTTTGATGAATTCCCTATATTTTTAATCTGTGGTTACTGTAAAGTATTTGCTTTTTGGACCATTAAAACTTTGAATTACTTTGAATTCTTGAAAATTTATGCCCACTGCTTGCTTTTCAGCTGACCACTGATGGGCCAAATTTCATTTCAACATGTGCCGGTCCTGTAGATGTTGTTGTCCTTGGCGGCGTCGTGAGGTAAACATCCGTTTCTATAGTAGTAACTAATATGAAAAATCACGTCGACCATATTCAACCATATTCAATCTTTATTGCAGGAAAGATCGAGAAACAACTTTCCTGGAGAGTTAGAAGATGGTGACGCTCAGCAAACGCGCAATCTCGATAGAACCTTGGAGTTTCTACGTCGTATGATGGGCCCCATTGGAGTACAGTAAGTTGCAGTTCAGTGCGTTAAACCAAGCAATCACGGCTGATAATTTGCGGTAGATTTTCCCGGATTCGGTGTAAACAGCGTTATCAACCTTTTGTGTGAATTTCGCACAGTTGACCTGAAAACTGTTAGCCTCATCGATTACACCACTCGACGCGTTTGAACAAGGTTATTTGAAAAGTGCGCGCTTCGAACTAACACATGTAACTCAAGGCCACATATGTTAGATTTATTTAAGAGGCCGAATAATGGTTATGCGATCGTTAGAAATAAAAACAAATTGAACAGGAACATTTATATGAAAACTGTTGAACTGTGTTGAGATCGGCAAACTTGAATTTGTATCTGCGTATACGTGTTCAAACAAAATGATATGTACCAATGTATTGGGTGGTGCTAACATCCCCCGCACTTACACACCACTACCGGTTTAGGGGCTGTTTACCGTCATCAGGTGGAGAGAGTAACATTAGGTTCAGTGAGCCTTGAAATAAGGGATAAGTGGTAAACAAGGTTATACTTGAATGCCACTGTTGCATAGGTTTCGTACAACGAACCACGGTGTTCAAACACAGAATACATGTAATGGCGTAAGTGTGTAGGTAGCAGTAAGTAACAGTGGCATTCAAGTATAATATTCTTTTCTACTTGTCCTGATCTGACTGTCTTCGCCTGATGGCGGCAAACACTTACGAATTCTTTTGCTCTTGTGTAGTGGGACTTGGAAAGTGAATGGCTTTTCACAACCCAGGTTTGTTGAACAAAGTTGTGTTTTAGGAAGGTAAAATATTTCGATTCTGCTATCAACCGGTAAACACGAGCAACGTAGTAAAATCCGAGGATGTTCGAGCATGTTGTAACCGATTTTATGAAGTTCAAAAATGTGGGTGGCATGTTTGTATGATGAATTTCATTCGAGAAAGGCGTGTAGTATCTTGGGAATGTTGAACAGAATATTTGGGCGGTTTTCTCCTAAAATACTCCCCCGCATTTTAAATACTTACATTCATCCAACGATAGAATATATGATCCCAGTTTGGGCACCGTGGCTGCATAAAGACATTGGATTGCTGGATGAAGTTTACCAACGAGTGACGAAGCGCGGGCGTGATATGTACGAACGTTAGCTAGTACCAAGTAAGTCTGTTTGATAGCAAACAGAAACCCGACTGAAATTTGCCACCTAATGCAAATTTAACATGTAATCGCAGAAAAAGTGACTCGTCTAACTCGCCACTCAACTTCAGCACATATTGTTCAACCTCGCTTGCTCAAGGTTACCCTGAAATGCGAGAGAGATGTCGAGAATGTATTGTTGAATGCGTTCCTATTCAAGACAGATTCCCCCGTCAATACGAGCATACATATAATCTCGCTCATGAAAACTTAACTTGGACCAGCTCTGAGAATGATATCGGTATCTGGATTACTAATAACCTGAAACCGAATAGTCATTGCCAGAAAGTCTCCAAGCGGTATTCTTGGGAAAGAGGAGAATATTTGGGCAGTTCTCTCCTATTACGCTCCCCCGCATTATACATACGTACATACATCCAACGATAGAATACATGATCCCAGTTTTTGCATCGTGGCTGCTGGGTAAAATTTACCACCTAGCGACGAAGCTAGTTGTATGGGATGCAGCACATCCCATATCAAGAGTGAATGTCTATGTTGGGATTGATCGATTTTACACAAAGTATAGTAAGAAGTGCCATGATCCCAACCGATAAAATACTGCAGATGTCAAATCGCTCTCTCCTCGATTTGATGGAGGTCAGTTCCCTTAAGAATACACAAAGTCATTGGAGTTGTCTCGTTATACCGCAATCAAAACTCGATTATAGACGTCATTTCTTCTCGATGCATATTTGCATTCTGTGGAATTCACTATCGCAGGGTATTGTGAACGCTCCTACGATCCGTAATTTCGAATTGAAACGAAATGTTTATATCAAAGAGCACTTCACTATTGGTACTGTATATTGACCCCGGATGAGCCCACACAAGCAATCACATCAATGGTATTTTGATGGCATCCAATGGTACTCTTTCACAAATAAATCTTGATTTTTGAAGCTGCTTCGTCGTATTTTTGACATACCGCGCTTTTCAAAAGTGCCAATCGTGAGAAGAACGCACAAGTGCTTGATCAAAGTCACTCAAACAGCCAACGGTAGTTCAGCCGTAAGACTTGGACACTGCAATAATGATAATAGGGTTCGAGTCCCACTTCAGGCAGAGAATATTCACTACAGTTGAGCTAAAACAAGAGCAACGCTCCAGTTCAGTTCTTCCATCGCGGACAGTCATAATATAGGTTGTGATTATTCCGAAGGCTTATCAACACTGAGCATGTACCAGCATACTGGAACACTGGCATATTTTCTTTTGACATTCACCCTCTTTCCTGATGACAAAATGACTTGTCGATGTAATTCCAAGTAACCAAAACATGCAATTCCCGAGATACAAAATCTAACATACTGGGGACCTGTAGCTCAGGTACCGAAGTGTAGTTCATAGTTCTTCTCCGAGCTGGTATGGTTGATTGCGGACGTTCCTCGAAGCGTGGAATTCGACACCACAATCAATCAATGAAAACATTCTATTGGATGGGATCTACGGACCAATGAAAACACGCTAACAAGGACATGCAAGGATTCTAGCCAATCAGAGTAGATAAATTCGAATGATGCCCACCGCCTAGTTGCTTCGAAAGAAGTATCGCTGATGATGTCATCTAGTTTGATGACGAAACATTCTCAGTCAACCATGCCAGCTCGGAGAACAACTATGAACTATAAAACTGGGAACCTATTTCGAGCCTTCGATCGACCGCTGAGCTGAAGTCTGGATTAATGCTCTCCAAATCTCGTCTCGTCTTAAAAGTGAAATCCCATTCGAATAACTCTTATTCATCTAAAATTAGGAGTTACATTTTTCGCCGATTACGTGAGCATATGTTTCTATGATTTTTTTATTGATTAGTTAAACAGAACAATCGGTCTCACTTACACACATCACATCGAGATATTATTACGACTCTGGGAAATCGATTTTTTTCTCGTTCGATCAATAATTCGTTGCTAGGCGACGAAGTACTGGATGCTAGTTATGTCAGGCAGGCGATTAAGGTGTGAATAGATTATGTTTGAAAAATGGCGGAAACCGAATGAAGCTGAACTATGTGTCACCTTCGTGGATTGTGGTAAATGATTGCTTCACAGGATGACGTCGAATGGTTTCTTGTAAACTGTGCACATACACTAGCGGTGTTGGGTTATATAGTAGCGAGTGAGGTATTATCGCAAAATTAAGCGTGGTTTACAGCGCGTGCATACTAAATGCTTTACTGTATGGCAGTGAAACCTGGACCACCCACGCAAGACACGAACGGAAGATGAATGCTTTAGCATCTACGAAGCATCCGTCGCATCTTGAACATATCGTGGGTGGACAGAGTGACCAACGCTGAAGTGCTTTCAAAAGCTGGTCTACAGAGGATGTTCAGCTTATTGCGACAGCGCCGCTAACGGTGGCTTAGTCATGTCTACAGAATAGAAAATGGTCGTATTCTGAAGGATCTACTCTGTGGTGAGTTACAATTAGGAAGTCGGCCATTGGGAAGACCGCACTCGTGGTCCAAAGACGTTTGCGAAAGAGATATGAAAGCTCTTGACATTGACCCCGCGAGCTGGGAAGAACTTGATTTTGACCGCTTACTTTAGAGGCATTGTGTAAAGCGTCGTCTCTAAGCTGGGGCGGAGCAGATACAGCTCTTGGCTGCTGAACGCAGATCACGCCGCCGGCGTGTAACTGACGCCCTACAACCGAGTTCTGACTATCGTTGCCAGCGCAACGTGAGAGGTTGTTCCTCCCGAATCAGACTGTTTAGTCATTCAAAAAGCTACAAAACATGAACATTCATGCGATTGTGGTGTACATCCATGGTCGACGTCGACCGAAGGAGGCCAACAACAACCGTGTTACCCCTCGGGATAGTGTCTCGATGCAACCCTGAGGTCAATCTACCCCATGCGAATTGTGTTCACCCACGAATCCTGCAACTGAAGAGAAAGCTGATTGGTTATCCACGTTAATTACGCAGAAGACAAATACCAAAATACAGGACTCGAGCTTCGCTCTTATTTGAGCTTATCATCAGTGCATATCTTCCGCTTGGAAACTCGAGTCCAGTGCTACCATTACGGACCGCGGTGATCAACTTTATAAATAGTTCGATGGGCTTGGCACGGATGAGTAGTCACAAATATAAACAACATATTCTCCAAATACCCATCAGATCTAATCAGGGTTAGTTTACACTGTATCCGATGGGAAAATCTGACACGGAGATCTGTTCCGTTGGGCGACCACACCAGATGTTGCTTGCTCCTTCTGAACTGGTCGGGCAAACAACGCTACTCAAATGTGTCAGTCTGAAGAACAGTTCATAAACGCTTAATTACGGTGGACGGTAGCCCAGGTCTTTAGGCGTGGGACTACAATTGTGATGGTCGGTGGTTCGAATCCCACCCCCGAAGCGAAGGATATGCACTGCTCATGAGATCAAATAAGAGTGAAACTCGAGTCCAGTGCTTCCATTATGGACCGTCGTGATCAACTTTGTGAATAGTTCGATGGCACAAATATAAACCAAAGCACACGGCTATCTTGTATGGGCAAATCAAATAACCACAACACTGATCCTGAAACAGGTCTGTCCAGATTGTCACGTCGGTCTGATTTGAAGGTTCCTCTCGTGTCAACCCGTACACATCAAGAAGGTCAAGGTCAGTTAGCTCATATGACGTAAATTCAATTAACGAATCACAATTTTGAACTGCAGAACGCTGATGCCCAATCCATTATTCTGGTTACATAAATCGTGGTTCATTATATGAACCGTGTTCGAGAGTTGTTTTACAATCGAAATGCAGCCAATGTTTGATGATGAGGGTGAGCAGTACGAAGCGAGTCGTGGATTTGCGGCATATAAATGCAGGCAAATATGGACATTTTTTCCATATAATTCCCCCTATAAACGTATGTGTGACAAAACAGGTTAGTCGTGTCGGAATCGTGATACCATAACTTCCGTGCGTAAGCTTTGTTTATGATTTTTCCACTGACGTACCTGAACGGGTGGATATGTATGCTCCTTCATCAAGTTCATAGTTGCTCTAGCTCCTCCGCATTTAGGCGTACCTTGTACGCTTAATTTCAAACGGTGGTCTACAGCGCACTTTTACTTCAGTGTGCCAGCGCTGCTTACGCTGTCTACGTCATAAAAATGGATCTGTTCCAAAAGATTAACTCATTGGAGAGAAAACCTGATGATGTTGACAGTAAAACCGACCTCACTTGAGGTACAAAGATGTTTTTCTCAACAGAGTTATGAAGGTTCTTGACGATTTGGGAAGAACTTGCTCTCCAACGCTCACTTTGAAGACAGCGTGTAGCATGTCTTTTTCAATCTGGGAAAAATCAGATAGAGTTCCACTCATACCGTCTAGCAACCGAGTGCTACTTATCGCTTTGAGCTTTACGGGAGAGAGTGTTGCTCTCGTACCAGACTGTATAGTCACATTGGACACTTTGCGGTATGAGAGAATGGTGCGTTCGCGCAGTGTATAGTCAATGGTTGAGCACTAATGATGAAGGTTATCAACTACCTGCAGAGTAGTCAAGAACTGTTCCATTTCACATACGTTGTCTCCTCAGATTTACTCATCATTGCTTAGAGTATACATGCGCTAAAAGATGCATTTTACTCGAGTAAATGTCATTCACACGGACCCTTGTCGCAAGGTCAACACAGCAGAACCTCTTCCTTCCGTTTCCCACGAAATCCTGTGTGTCTCCTGGTTGGGATACACAATTTCGATCAATATTATCGATTACTCACTCAGAATAATTCAAAACCTCTGCGGATTGTCTCAACAAAGCCGATAATCACGCCAGTTTCAAATTGTTTCAAATTCGCGGTTACATATTACACAAACTCACACAAATCACAATCCGACAATGTCATATTATGTAATCATAATATTGATCGACAACATCATACTAGATTGCACACAAAAGTTGCCAATTTTTACACCCGCCAATAAAATGTGTCGACAAACTCAGGAATTTATTTACCGCGAGGTGAAAAACGCGTGTTGTGTGATTTGATTTGAGGTGTGAGCTAGAGCGCAAGAGATGTGCACAAGTTGTTTGGGTGGCATCGTGGATAATGCTTAAAATAACCGGTCTTTGTTCTCTGAACATTCTTGTATACGAACAAAGCCATTTCACTTTTCTTCTTCTCCGATTATAGTATAGGGGAGAGGAAGGGATAATTGCATCGGCTCAATTAAGGTCTAACCCCGGTTGGGGTAGAGAGTGGCGGAGATTACAGCTGGCAGACATCTTGCCAATGATCGAAACATTGGGTTCATCGGTTAAACATTAACCCAGCGTTTTTAAGGATTCAAGGATTTATGATTAAAGAAGTTATTACTTTACAACATAACATAAATAAAATCATGAAAATACAATAGTATAAAAGCAATAGAGAATTTCAAATGTAATGCTCACGAATGTTATTCTTTTGAATATGAGTCCAATTTCGCGTTATACGCCGCCAGGCAAGGAGAGTCGACCACATGTTGGGGTAGGGAATTCCAAAGAAATATAGCACGTACGGCGAAAAAATGGCGCCGACGTGAAGGGATAAGGTATGTCCGCGTGTCACTTTCCCATTACACATATCAAGCAAGGGTTTTAGTGGATGTCCTTCGGTAGACACGATTCTATAAGTCAGAATAATATCGCGTCGTATCCTCCTTTGGGTAAAGTCGCATAGACCCAGACATCGCAATATTTTGATGTACGGAACATTGCGAAGACCCATCACTAACTTTGTTGCTCTATGATAGATTTTATCGAAGAGAGCAATGTCTTTTCGCAGCCAAGGAGCCCAGACCTCTACCGCATACTCCATCGTAGGTCCAAGGTAGACATTCATTATCCTTGGTAACGTTACCAGGGAGAATCTTCCAAATATTCTTTGAAAGGTACCTAACAATCTGTTTTCCCATCTATATATATATTCTGGCAGTGCACCGTGCTCTTCCGGTTCCCGCTAATCCACACTCCAAGAACTTTTTCTAACGAGCTCCATGCAAAGTTTTCAGTTCCCAATCGATATGTAAAAGGAACATTTTTGCCAAGATGGAGCATCTTGCATTTCTGTATGTTGAATGACATGTCATTCATGGCCGCCTAATTCGACACGCTGTCCAAATCCATTTGATGTTTCTCACAATCCTCTGCAGAATTTATTGGCGTCCAAATTTTCATATCATCCGCGAACAGGACCATTTTGGACGATATGAGGAGAGTTAAATCGTTTATGTATATGAGAAAAGAGGAGCGGGCCTAGCACAGATCCTTGTGGGACTCCACTGGTGGTTTTGAACGTTGCACGCATGCACACCGATAGTGTCTCGATGCATCCCTGAGGCAAACTTATCCACCGATAATTGTGTTCACCCACGAATCCTAAAACACAAGATAACTCTGATTGGTCAACTACATTATTAACGCCAATCTTGTATAGGCAAAACGAACAACCGCGACACTGATCCTCAAATATGTCTGTCCGAATTGTCTGTTCGATCTGATTTGCCAATCGATTACGTGCCAAGTCCTCGTTTGACCTTGACATTGACGAATGACATATCGTTCGATTGCGACTGACGTTGTCCTTCTTCTCATTTATCCGAAGATGTTGTCGTTCGAACTCATTCGTCTGAAATTCGGGAGCGTAAACTCCACGATCTCAACGTAATTCATAGCTATTTCTTCAAGTAAAATATCGCTCAGTATGAACACGTGATGGGCTGTGGTCGTATGTCTCATCAAAATTATCGATCAATACGGATGCGCCATTGAATATTTCCGTGTGTCTCATTCAAATTATCGATCAATAATGAAGCACCGTTGGATATTTTCGTATGTCACACATTCAAATTATCGATCAATAAGGAATCGCGATTGGCTAAATTTTATTCAAATTTTCGACCAATAAGGAATCACTATTGGCTATCTGTTTACATCAATCGACACTACCTTAGCTCTGCAAACCATATCTCAACTGCTGGACGAACGCGGAACAGAGCACAATGGAAACCGACTGACGAAGGACAGTATACTACAATTATAGGAGTTGTGTTTACAGACGAACTTCAAATTCAACAATCGTTTGTATAAACAAATGAAAGGAACCCCAATGGGATCGCCAATTTCTGGGTTGCTAGCGGAAGCCGTAATGCAAAGACTTGAACGTATCGCATTAACGCTTATCCAACCCAAACTCTGGATCCGATACGTCGACGATACGTTCGTGATTCTAAAGAAAGAAAACCTGGAGGATGCGCACCGTCTACTTAATTGCGTCTTCAATGGAATACAATTTACGAAGGAGACAGAATGTGACAACTGCCTACCATTTCTGGATGTAAACGTGCGAAGAACGGAAACAGGGAACCTCGAAACAAGCGTATACAGGAAAGGAACACACACGGATCAAATTGTGAACTATAAAAGCAAACACCCGGCAACCCACAAGCGAAGCTGTGTCCGAACACTGTTCAACCGCGCAAAAACACACTGCAGTACCGAGGAACTCAAGAAAGAAGAGGAAAAGTATTTATTCAAACTCTTCCGGAAGAATGGATACCCAAAGGATTTCATCATTCGCAACATGGACTCGACAACCCAAACGCATGCGAACAACACGAACACGGCAAGGTTAACACTACCCTATATACAACATATCTCGGAGATTACCGCAAGAATACTACGCCCACTCGGAATTAGTGTGGCACACAAGCCAGCTTCCACACTGAGAAGCAAACTAGTCAAGGTCAAGGACACGCTGGCTAAGGAAGAAAGAAACAATGTCGTATACAGAATCCCGTGTTCAGATTGTGAGAAATATTATATCGGACAGACTGGAAGAAGGCTGGAAACAAGGATACATGAACACAAACTGGCCACACGACGACACGACCACAAATCGGTAATATCGGCACACATGGATCGAGAAGGTCATGAATTCAATTGGGATAGAACGGAAATCATCGCCAAAGGAAGAACTCGTCATGTTCGAGAGTTCCTCGAAGCGTGGTATTCGACACCACAATCAATCAATGAACACATTCAAGTGGATGGGATCTACGGACCAATGAGAACTCGCCAAAGAGAACATGCAAGAATTATAGCCAATCACAGTAGATGAGGTCGACGCGCAGCAGATAAATTCGAATGATGCCCACCGCCCAGTTGCTCCGAAAGAAGTTTCGCTGATGATGTCATCTAGTTTGATGACGAAACGTCCTCAATCAATCATACCAGCTCGGAGAACAACTATGAACTACAATCCGGTACCTGAGCTACAAGTTTTCATAACTATCTGCTTCCAAGTCTAGGTCGAACGCAAATTGATATTGAAGATAGGAAGAAGAACGAAGAACAAGTGCTTGCTAAATTCTTCAGAATCTGACAACGCAAAATGATAACCTATACATCCGTCCTGGCCATAACATGTTGAACGGGTAAAGAGAACTCACACTAAACCCTTCCTTAAGATATTCTAGAAATCAAATATTCATTCTACGTCAAATGGGTCATGCCTAACGAAGGTAAAACTGTTGCATCTCAAAGTGATTCGGACCTAAAAGCCCACAGAGCTTAACACATGAGCTTCGAGTTAGGTGTGGGCAGTCTCATGCTGTTTGTACAGCAAACAAATTATACTGTTATTTTTACAAAAGATATTAAACCCACCGTATTTGCTTATAGAAGGCATGTGGAAGTAAAAAGTCCTCATCTGATGCATCGTAAACATCGAAGGCCAACAAACACACTAAACCTGATGTGGATATGTATCACAAACGTAGTTCGTCCTCCATTGTGTGTGTCCCCGATTAGCCGATAAGTTCTTCTTCTTCTTCTTGATAGACGACAGGGGGTCAAGCCCTTGTAAGCCGCATCTCTTTCTATCAACAACATAGTCCAGAAGAACCTCAGTTAAAGAAATCCTGTCCAGTGTTTTACAGCTTCGCCGTGATTACAAGCAGTACCTTATCCACTAGTTGCTTGAATGTGTTTTCACATCTTGCTGAAGTAACCTCTTCCGGAAGCGCATTCCATAAGTTAACAATTCTTGTTGAGAGCGTAAATCCCTGTGCTGTGTGTAGTGTCCTCCGCTTCTGAAGCTTTAGAGAATGGCCACGGGTTTACTTGTAGTAAGCGTTAGTACAACACATCACGTAAATCTAACGATCACTCATTTATAAGTCTAACTTGTAATCGATATTTATCTTTGATTGTGTCACGAGTATTCTCGTATTCAAGAATCAGCTTCCATTATGGATTAAGGTATTGGTCGCGTCATCGTTTGACCAGCAATCGCTGTTTCATTGGCGATGTGAACACACTCGTTAGTTCTAAAATCGATATCGAAACGTCATTGCAAAACCCGTCTGTGTTTACTATCCCTCACACGGTTTCATCTTGATCGTGTCGACTCCACCACGGTAGAGCAGAGATTCCATGGGTATCAGGTAGTCTGGTGCATGAGCAGGGATGTAAATGCTCCAAAAGCGGTGAATTTCATTCGATTGAGAATGTTCTGTGCTGTGGCAAACTGAGTCATAGTGGCTTCCTGCGTCAACTTGTTTACTAATTTTCTACTGCTTTTACTGCTTCCTGAACATTATCAATCTGTCTCAACAGCAAACAGACAGTAACTAGTGGTAGCGTGTTTGCTTGAAGAAGATGTTTGCAAGCTGACCATTTCCTCAAATTCCAAATTTCCAATCCTGAGATCGCTAAGCGAATGGTTGTCTTCTGAGTAACAGTTGCTACATGATACAAATTTGTTCATTGTTTATCCACTGTTTTAACGTTTCACAAACCTAACTTAACTGTCTCTATCGGATGACGACAAACAGACAAACACTGGTTGTGGTGTGTAAGTGCGAGTCATCAATAGAGGAGAATATACGTAGCTCAGGATGAGGATGTTGTTCAGATGGTGTTCGCCGAGCTTGTGTAGTTGTTGGTGGACGTTTCGTCATCAAGCTAGATGACATCATCAGCGGAACTTCTTTCGAAGTGACTTGAAATTGGTGTTCCTTGGTTTTTATAAGGTCCGTCTGTCCGTTCGCCATCACTCCCGTTATTCGGTGGAATTCATGTGTTGCATTCTTGTCCATCGCGTTTTCATTGGTCCATAGGTTGTAGCCAATTGAAGGTGCTGGTTAATCGATGTCGTTGTTGAGTGTCATACTTCGATGAATGCTCGCGCTCGTCGGTTGTTTTCTTTGGCCAAAATCCTTGCGTTGTCCCAATCGACTTGGTGTCCGAATTGATCAACATGTATTGAAATCAGTGACCTTGGGTCGTGCCTTCGTACAGCTAACCGGTGTTCGTGTATTCTTGTGCTTAGCTTGCGACCGGTTTGTCCGATGTAGTTCATCTCGTAATATTGGTGAAGTGGTTGCGTAATGTTGATACGGGTTTGTGCGCGACCTCTATTCCTCTAGCTTGGTGACAAAACGTCCACCAACAACTACAAAAGCTCGGCGAACACCATCTGAATAACAAGTGCGAGTCATGTCAAGTTTCTCAAAAGCTTGATCATGAATCACTCTGTGTAATACTGTGTTTTAACACTTTACAAAATATACTCAATCTTCCATGTCTACCTCCCTACGACAGACCTTCCGAACAACCTCCCCCAGCATACGAAGATTTCGCAAAATACCCGCTCGCAACAGAACCCACCCCTTATCCAAAATTATACGAATTAAAAGCGACACGCCCACCGGAGTCGACAACCAATCCCGCGGTATATGATAGCAATCGATCTTCCACCTGGATGGAACCCTTTCCCAAGCCACCTGGTGAACCTCCCCCGGTGCCACACACGTGGTTTACCATCAGAATAGCCTCCATACGGAGTTCATTTCGAAATTGGCTCCGTCTCAGTCAGGTCTACACCACGTCGGAATCCCATGAGGAACCGGAGACGTTGCGACCAAATGTGATGGTCGCACCGTCACCGGTTGCCCAAATCGTCAGTCAGCAACCAGAATCGACGGTGAGTATCGGATCGACTCATGCGTTGGATGTGGCTGAACCGGACTCCGCCGAAATTGATCGGTTATCCGTGGCGTCGGTAGAATCGACAGATTATTCGGCGGGTGAAATTAATGAGCTGAACACTTCTGATGAGGTGAGTATAATTTATATAGATACTTCAATCAAATAACAAACAGCTAATCTATTCACCGGAAGTTTTATCACCAGACTATGTTCAGCGCGTTTAATGACGGAGTGGAATGGCTTCCAATGAAACCAACCGTAGTTTGAGCTTTGTTTCCTCTGGTAAAACTGGTACCATTCCTGTTCGACATGTTGAATGAACGGCGTTTTATTGTTCCCCAGACAGCGTTGGATCTAAGAGAAGGCGTCGCCAGGCATCAATATATTCAGTGTGAGGCTTGTGTTTCTATTGGCCTGGTTCAAAACTGATTCTAATCGATTTCATGTCTTTATGGATCCACTTGTGTTCAGTGCAGGTCATGTGATCTCATAGCCAATTAGAAGTCACGTATTTTCGTAACTGGTCTTCGTTCTCAAAAATGCTCATTTGCATGCATTTCCATCACACACACAAACACTCAACGACCGGTAGGGACAGTAGAATCAGCATCCACATGCGCTCGAAGCAGTGGAGGAATAGAAATCAAGTTGCGCTTGTATGTCACTGTTTGATAAGGTTCATACGACCGACCTGTTCAATCATATGAGCCCACACTCCTGTAGACAGTGTTTGAACCCATGAGCAGGAACGAAAAAGCTCATTTACATGCATTTCCATCAGACACACCCCACGACCGGTTTCGTGCTGTTTGCACTCATCAAGTAGGGACAGTAATATCAGGATCCGCATGCGCTTGAAACAGTGGAAGAATGGTAAACAAGTTGCGTTGGGTAAGGTTGGTACGACCAACCCGTTCAATCACATGAGCCCCCACTCATATAGACAGCGTTTGAACCAATGACCATGAACAAAAAGCTCATTTGCATGCATTTCCATCACACACACACACACACACCACAACCGGTTTCGTGCTGTTTGCACTCATCAGGGAGAGTCAGTAGGATCAGGATCCGCATGCGCTTGAAACAGTGGAAGAATGGTAAACAAGTTGCGCTTGTATGCCACTGTTGGATAAGGTTGGTACTACCAACCTGTTCAATCACATGAGCCCAAACACATGGAGATGATTATGAACAAACATTCTCATCTGCATGCATTTCCATCACACACACCAAGACGGGTGTAGTGCTGTTTGCATTCATCAAGTACAGACAGAGAGTTCAGGATCTCCATGCCATGACCTAGTGTATGTTAGGTAAACAAGTTGAGCTTGTAAGTCACTGTTCGCAAAGTCTGCATGACCCACCTGTTAAATCATATGTGGCCACACACATTTTGACGGGTCTAGCCTGTGCTTGAAAAAATAATCGATATTTCCCTGAATTCTCTGGCGCACCCCACGGCCTGTTTCCCGCTATTTACATCGATCAAAGCGACAGCGTACGTTGAAATAATATAAAGTCATAAACTCTACGATTGTCTCTATTGGTTTTTGAAAGCATCGTCTCTTTTCCAGTCTGTTCCCCCCACTCAACCGGGCAACGTCGATAACCCCAGACGACCTCCAGAGGAAGACGAGTCTCACACAGAATCCGAACAGGTCTCAACAGCTTCCGAATCGACCGTCTCGGAAGCTTGATCAGCATCCGCGTGCGAGTCTCACAAATCTCAGTGGATCGATGTATTATTGATTTTTTTGTACACATTATTCGTTCCTATTTGAATTTTGAAATACATTGACACAGCTATGAGTGTGAGGTGTGCTGTTCGTGTTTCGTGGTGGGCTGTAATGGGTGAGGATGGTTTTCGGACAGTCACATATTGTTCCAACGGTGTCCGGTCTCTTAGTCCCCAGACATTTAACCCCTAAGTCACTTCATTCCTAGTCACTTAATGCCCAGTTTAATAACTTCTGAAGAATGCAGAATACGTTTAAATGAATTTATTTAGCAGGAGAGATATGCAATTGATTTTATAAAAGTCAATCTTTCCGTAGTTGAGTATCGCTGAATTGCGCGAGATGTCCTGGTGCATATATCGGCATACTTCTTCTTCTGTTTGATATGAACCCCAGCACTTGTTTGAAGAACTGACGCAAACAGTTAAGAAACGTCCACATGGTGGGATGTTGGCAAGAAAAGAGTGGCTGTAATACATGATGCAAGCCTTCTACAGCATTATTCGTTCGGGCAACACCACTATTTGCGTCTTTATACTTATTCCAGGATTCAGGTGAAAATATAGCTAGTGCAAGGTTTTCTCATCTAACCCTAATTCTTCGACATCGAACAATGTTATGTTCAAAATAAGATAACAGTCCATTTATCCTCTCACTGTGAGGCATAGATTCGGCTAAAATCTCAAATGTGTCGACTACATCATTCAACGACACAATCATGAGTCGTAAATCATCGTCTGCCTCATAGTCTGCTTTCATCCGTAGTTCACTTATTTTTCGTTGCATGGCATGAAGTCTCGAGTAATTCAGCGATACTCAACTACGGAAAGATTGATGTTCTTAAAATCAATTGCATATATCTTCTGCTAAATAAATTCATTTGAACCTATTCTGCATTCTTCAGAAGTTATCAAAATGGGGATTAAATGTCTGGGGATTAAGTGTCAGTAAACCGTTCCAGTATCGGGGAAAGAAAAGTACTTAGCCATACAAGTCAACTTCGATTTGTGTGGTTGACTTCTCGGGTGGAAGCACTTGCTTCCTCGATGTTTCGAAGCATTTGCGAGAGATGGAATGTGACGTCCCCTGCGCTACTTGGCTTTTTTACATTGCCGCCTTTGCATACCCAAATGCAGACTAGAAGATAGGATTCGAGGATTTATGGCTAAAAAAGTTAATACTTTACAACACCACAGGATTACGATATGAATAAAAACATGAAAATTGCAATAGTGTAAAAGCAATAGATAATATCAAATATAAGGCTCACGAATGATGTTCGTTTGCAAGTGCAAGTCCAATTTCGCTTTAAAAATCGCCAAGCAAGGAGAGTCCACACTCATGTTGGGGTAAGGAATTCCAAAGAAATATAGCACGTACGGCGAAACAATGGGATAAGGTATGTCCCCGTATCATTTTCCCATCACACACATCAAGCGTTTTGGTGGATGTCCTTCGGTAGACACAATTCTATAGGTCGGAATAATATCGCGTCGTATCCGGTTTGGGTAAAGTCACATAGACCCAGACGTCGCAATCTTTCGGTGTACGGAACATTGAGAAGACGATCGCTATCTTTATTGCTCTGTGATAGATTGTATCAAAGAGCAATATCTTTTCGCAGCCAAGGAGCGCAGACCTCTACC
>JACCGJ010017301.1:0-31479 GCA_013407085.1 Atriophallophorus winterbourni
TTTCGCAATCTCTGCATCTAATATTGTATACGATATTCGACTGTTCTTATTTTGCCACCTTGACTTTCGTTTTGTTGAAGCGGTTGCTAAGTGTTGATGCGGATTTATGCGCGATATCGATTCCAAGTGCTCGAGGTAACCGGGCTGCAATTTCGGATATATGTTAAACATGCGGCATAGTGCGTCTGGTTCTGTTTTCTCCTGGGTTTCTTTGCTGGCAGCGGTTGAAACTGTTGCCTAGTATGAAGGTTTTTGGATATCCATTCTTCTAGAAAAAGTTTGAACCAATATTCATTTTCTTTTCTTCTCAGTTCATCTGTACTGCAGTGGGTTGCCGCTCTTCTGAATAGGGTTCTGACGCAACTGCGTTTGTGATTGTTCGGGTAATTGCTGTGAAAGTTCAGTATTTAATCCACGTGTGAGGTTTTCCGGTAGACGCAGGTCTCCAAAGTTCCTTCGTTTGTCCGTTTCACTTAAACATCCAGAAATGATAAACAGCCGTAGGCTTCAGTTTCCTTTGTATATTGGATTCCAGTAAATACGCAATTGATCAGTCGATGGACAGACAAGCCGTATACAAAAGAAAGAATCTCGAATAGAACGCGCTTCGATAAAGGTTTTGCTGATGATGTCATCTAGCCTGATGACGAAACGTAAAACACCAACTACGCAAGCTCGGCGAACACAATTCGAACATCTAGGAGAACGGATACCCAAAGAAATTCACCATACGCAGTGAAATTCAACCAGCCTTCACAAAGCCACCGGAATGAACTCAAAATCAGACGTGTTTTATTGTATATTCACCATATAGCAGAAATTTCAGCCGGGCTGTTCCTTGCAATTTGAATAGAAATAGCAAAAACAAAACCAGGTTAACATTATGCAACTATTTCGAAGATACCGTAGACAGAATTATTAAAAAAAGAGCAGTCGAATATCGTCAGCAAGATTACGTGTGGAGATTGTCATAAATAGCTGAGCGCAAGTTCTCAAGAACTTTAGAAAGCGGTACGTATACAAGACCAGAAATCACTATGAATACCGAGCAACATAGACATAAGTTCGATTGGATCACATCGAAACAACTGACGTGTGGGAGAATTACTTTGGGCATTGCGTTCAACAACGATCTCATTCGATCAGTATCTCTAATTAGATGCCAACCAAGGAAAAACCAAAAACCGCTTACAATTCACGGTGTAACATGAGCTCAACCAGGTCCTTGTAGAAATTTCGAATAAAATTCAATTTAAAACAAGATTTTCTGATGTCATCATCTAGCCTGGTGATGAATCCTTCCAACAATAGTTACGCAAGCTTAGCGAACACTATTTGAACTACGTTCGCTGTGCTAAATTTGTTATGAATCGAATCAATGAAAATCATTGATCCATTTTGCCGTGTCGGCACAAGGGATCCGAAGTTCGATACACAATCGGACGGTTCAGGAGGTTCAAATCCCAGCGCTGTTATATATTTCGAAAAATGTACCAATACAGCTAACCATAAAAATGATAAAGGATAGTTGGACATTTACCCACGAAAGATAAACACTCACTCCATTGGGTGAAATTATATCATCTGTATGGCTACAAGCAATCAAAACCGAAGATATGCACCAACCGTATGAGCTACTTTCAGCATGCTAAGGAGAAATTCGTGCATCCTTACATTCAGTGAACCATTACGCAAACCCCATCATAACCTTACAGCAGTCCTCAAAATGTGCCCAAAAACTGTGTAATGGTATTCGTGATTTCAATGTCAGAGTTTGCGCAGATTACGAGTCTTGGCAAAAATGTCTCCAAAGGTTCAGTGTAGTTTTAACCAATGAAAAACGGACAACGCCTTTTAGAAATGTGCACACAGTTCTGTCTTTATGTCAGTAACACTTTCTTTCAAACAAAAACACAGCATAAGTCTGTTGGGAACATTCTCGCTCTAAGCATTGGCATCAGCTTGATCTTATCCTTGTTAGGCGCAGTAATATAGGAAGCGTGCTCCTCACCAGATCATATCAAAGCGCAGACTGCGACACTGATCATTCACTGGTCTGTGCAAAACTGAAGCTTCCTCACACGAGATTTTACCGCACTAAATTGTCTGCTAAGCCTAAGATAGACGTCAATCGCATGTGCGAACCTAATCTAACTGCGCGATTTGCAAAAGCCTTCACAGCCGAGTTCGGACGGGAATGTGTATTACTAGCAATAAGATCAGAGTAGACGAGTGTTCCAAAAACGAACACGGGTTTGATTGTAATGTAGTTGGAAATGTTGTGGCAAATCGGGCATCATATTCATGAAAAAGAAAGCGTGTATTGAATGGGTTGTGATGTACGAACGCTGAAATGCTTTCTAAAGCTGGTCTGCAGAGCATGTTAACCCTACTACGACAGCGCCACCCAAGCAAGCTGGTTCATATGTATAGAATGGAAAGTGGTCGTATTCCAAAAGATCTACTTTATGGTGAGTTGAAATCAGGAACTCGACCTCTGAGCAAACAGCACTTGCGGTACAAACACGTGTGCAAAAGTGATATGAAATCACACAACATTGATCGTACGAGTTGGCAAGAACTTGCTCTTGACCACTCACTTCGGAAGCACTTTGTAAAGCGTAGTGCCCAAACTGGTTAAGAGAGAGATTGTCACTCCCAGATCGGACAGTTTATTCATTCTAAAAGTTACGGAGCATGAAACAATTATACGCTTGTGATGTATATCCATGGTCGACATCGACCGAAGGGGGACAACAACAACACAACCCCCAGTTCTCACGAATTACCGCATCAATCCACTAGAACTGAAAACTACGTTTAAGCCGATGGACTTTGGAGTAAAATGAAAGAGAATGACACTCGCCAAGGCAACGCAAGCTTCCGATTGCATAAAACTCATGTGCCAATTGGAAATCGAATCATGCGTCAAAAAATACAGAATCACCACGAAATCGAATAGGTAAATGCCATATTGTAGCGGGTGGTGAGAGAGAGGCAGGAAATGACAACCGGGGAACATCTGGTCACATATCGTAACATTCACGACATCAGTCCAACAATAACCACATCAATTGCCACTTGCTTCACTGCTGAGTACAACCTGTCCAACGCTATTCATTTTCGTAGTTCATAGTTGTTCTCCGAGCTGGTATGGTTGATTGCGGAGGTTTCGTCATCAAACTAGATGACATCAAGCGCATGCGGATCCTGATCTTACTGTCCCTACCTGATGAGTGCAAACAGCACGAAACCGGTCGTGGGGTGTGAATGACGGAAAAGCATGCAAATGAATAATATGTTTCATGGTTATGGGTTTAACCCCATTTAACATGTGTTTGGACACATGCTTTGAACAGGTTGGTCGTACCAGCCTTATCCAACAGTGGCCTACAAGCGCTCCTTGTTTACCATTCTTCCACTGTTTCAAGCGCATGCGGATCCTGATCTCACTGTCCCTATCTGATGAGTGCAAACAGCACGAAACCGGTCGTGGGGTGTTTTGTGACGGAAAAGCATGCAAATGATTATTTCGTCAGATGACATCAAATTCTTTCGAAAAAAGTTTCGCTGATGATGTCATCTAGTTTGATGACAAAACGTCCGCAATCAATCATACCAGCTCGGAGAACAACTATGAACTACAATCCGGCACCTGAGCTACAAGTTTTCAAAACTATTTCTAATCATTTTCACCCACGAATCCCATAACGCAACATAAAGCCGAATGGTCAAAGGCTTTTATTACGTAATCGATGTGCGTGCAACGCGGGGGGGGTGTAAACGGGCTATTGATAGACGGGTGACCCGAACGTGGCAAGATGTTGGCAAGCTGCCACCCGTTGATCTGAAATGACCTGAAACAATCATTTCAGTTACACTGATGCCGTGACGAAACAATGAACCTGCGGTGAAAAGAAATCGAATGTGTCCTGACAAACTAAACCATCTTTCGTGTCCAATCACATTTATCGACCGTGAAAAAAAGTCGTGTGAATGGTCATGCAAGAGCTGCCTGGCATCCCTGAAGGGACTTTTCGAACGGAGGGTGAGTGTGAAGTTGCGACTTTCATTGTGATAAGTGCTGGTCAAGGGCTCTCGAATGATATTCAGAACTCCACCCCCTCGGTAAAACACAAAAGCCAGACCAAAATATCTAACCAACAGCTTTTCAATTTAATCGATAGTCCTTTCATACTTACTCAAATGGAACAATTCCTTTGAATGTAATTTCTGTGCCTTTATTAGGGTTTAGTCTCATGTTTTATATATAAGTCATGAGAAGTGAAATTATTAACACGAGTATACAAAAATTATTACCGTCATCAAGAAAATTTTCCTCGTTCTCCAGCACAGAAAACGGCTTGTGAGTGTTGCAGTTCCCAACATAACCGGGTATCTTGCCTTTTGTTTTCTGTACGTCTGCCTTCATTTTAGCGACGAAATGACTTAGGCGAATTCCCAGGGCCTAAAAATTCAATTAATTTTCAATTCAATCATTTTAATAACTAAATAAAATCAATATGATACGAGTAACTAACTTTCCCACGATTTGAAAAATTCAAATGTAATCAATAAGATGGCCACTCACCAAACCCCAAGAGTGAAACAATCTTCCAGCGTTTTGCCTTATGTGAAGCGTGTCCGGAAGACCAGCATCTTTTGTGCTCGATGATAACGGCTTTCCTCCGCTCCAATTCACCGGAATAGTAACAGCGTTCGGTTGAAAGGAGCTGGGTAAACTGAATTTCAGCCAACTTGCCCATTCGCCTTTATTGCATTTATGAATCAAATGTGCGCATTCCATCAGTAGGCATGCACGTGCGATAACAGGAGCGTCCTAAAATGATTGTAATGCTTTGTTTGTATTGAAAATAATCGATTATTCAAATAGAAAATTAATATTTCGGTGCTCACATTACCATCCATTACACACCACTACCGGTTTTTGGTTGTTTGTCGTCATCATTTGGATACAGTGGGCACTGCAAGATATTAGTCTTTTATAAGCGCCTCGAACGCTTGGCCAGGAATCACTTTCTGATTCTGTATTTGAACATTTTGGTTCTTTGTAAGAACCCCATACAACAGTGGCATTCAAGTACAACTTTGTTAACCACTTTACCACTGTTTCAACGCTCACTAAAACTGATCGTACTGTCTCCATCGAAGGACGCAAACAGCCAGAAACCGGTTGTTGTGTGTAAAGGATTAGAATGTCAGTACCACATTATATTGGTTTCAAGAATCTATTATTCAAAAAGATTTTTTTAACGATTCTGCTTTTGAATCCCATCGATAACTGAATTTCACGTATTTTGCAATAAAAATCAGTCAAAATTTCACGGAACACTGTGGAATTCATTAGACAAATATGTAATAATGTTGAACAAGATATTGACTCCAATTCAATTGTTGGATAACGTTGGTACAACCAACCTGTTTAATCGCTTGTGACCTCACACACGTGCATTGGTTAATACCATGGATTTGAACGAATTACCTCATTTGCGTGTATTTTCAACACACACACACGACAACAGGTTTCTTGCAGGTAGGAACAGTAGGATCAGGATTCGCATCGATTTAAACAGTTGTTGTTGGCCTCCTTCGGTCGATGTCGACCATCAATGTACAGCACAATCGAATGAATTTTCATGTTATACAGATTTTTGAATGACTAAACAGTCCGATTCGGGAGAAACAATCTCTCCCGCAGCGCTTGCAACGATGGTCAGAACTCTGTTGTAGGGCGTCAGTTACAGACCGGCGGCGTGATCTGCGTGCAGCAGCTGAGAGCTGTATCTGCTCCTCCCCCGCTTGAAGACGAAGATTTGCACAATGCATCCAAAGCGAGCGGTCAAGAGCAAGTTCTTCCCAGCTCGCGGGGTCAATGCCAAGAGCTTTCATATCTCTTTTGTAAACGTCTTTGTACCACAAGTGCGGACTGTCCAATGATGGAATTTCTAATTGCAACTCAGCATAAAGTAGATCTGTTGGAATACGACCACTTTCCATTCTATAGACATGACCAAGCCACCGCAGGCGGCGCTGACGTAATAATTTAAACAGTATAGAAATGGTAAACAAGGTATGAACTGGTAAGCAAATTTTGGAAAACGTTGTTACAACCAACACGTCCAATCACATATGCCCAAGCACATGTAGAAGGGATTAAACCCATGAGTTTGAATAAAAATTCCTCAATCGGTCTACATCGACCATAGATGCCAACAACATCAAAGAGTCTTAGCAAAGTCCCATCAAAAGAAAACAATGCAACCGTTCTTTCACAGCTTTATTCGTAATTTTAAATTGCTAATATACGTTAATGTATATATTTCAACCCGTTTCTCATTGTCAACTGAGATGAGTTAGGCTCAGACTTCATTCAATTGTTTAAATAAATATAAATTTCGAATATTTTGTCAATAAAACTTCGGCGAATAATTTGAATTTCCAACCAAAACATTTGCTAGAAAATCACCTTGGAAACTCGTGGGAGAATTCCACCGGTGAATCGCTCACATGGCTCAAACAATCCCATACCAAAAGATGATCGATTTTTATATAGATTCAATACAAATAGAAAATCATGTCGTAATCGAATAAGGCTATTTAAATGTGAAACACATCGAAAAATACCAATCAATATTTTTATCGCAACATACCAAATCTAACAACGCAGCGATCAACTGAGGTTCCGGAATTGTGCCCGGTTCACAACATTCCATTAAGAAAGAAAAATCAAGAATCCCTTCTTTCAGTGCGGAGGCATTGATCCAACGATGCTCAATGATAATCTGATTTACGGACTCACTGTCAGACCGAGTTTGCAGAGTATCTGAAATAATGAATAAACACAGAAGGAGATTTATTAGGAATTCACATGACGATATATGGATGTTTGTACGGTGATTCATAATGGGAGATTATCACTGTGTGCAGTCAAACGTGCGGTTAAATCGACTTTGAATTTATTTAGCCATATGATAAATAAAGACGGTCTTAGTACTTATGAGTAGTAAAGATTATAAAACACATTGGCCGTATCCGTTATTATTTATTGAGTCACGTTTCCCAAGATATACTCCTACAGTGATATCAAGACACAATTAACAAATGGAAAAATAAATCTTTGGTCTTAAAAAACATTGGATTTTTCATTGCATTGTTATTGAGTTGCACTCTGGTGAGGCTTAATCAACAATATTTCCGGTCGAAATTTCCTCCCTCAATGTCACAATGGAAATTACTTTCGCTCCTCATTTGAATCACATAGACGCAAACATTAAAGTGACGATTTTTTAACTTTCATACATATATCCTCTGTCATTGTATAGCTATTTGCTTTTTTCACCATAAATCTAGAATCTAGAATTTTGAACTCATCGTTATCAAAGGTTTTAATCACCCAATAAATCTTGTTTTAAATGTAGCACAAATCTATACAGTAAAACACACAATCATCGTTAGTCCTTCAAAGATTGGAAAATAAGGTTCGCATATATATTAACAAACAATTAATTTTTGGAATCGGAATGAATATCATTTTCTATAAATAAGTTATTCACTGTTTCAATCAATTCATCCGTGGAATTACTGGTAAATATATATAAAGTTTATTACAATAATTTTGATTCGGATTTTATGATACCTTTAATGTCACTTGTGAGCAATGACTCTCTTCGAACATTGAGTTGAAGATTGTTTATTGAAGTTATTTTTAAACTGGATATTTGAGTATTGATCTGCACGCTGTTGCGAGCAAATAGGTCATTAGAAGCTGAAAAAGCCCACCTGGGCTGATACCCTTTTGATTTCTTATTATTTGTTCAATTTTCGGTTGAAATACAAGTGCTGTATGAAGTGCTGATGAATATGTTCGAACTCGGGCTCAAGTTGCATTCGTGCGAGCATCAAAACTGTATAGAAACTTCTGCTTAATCGATTGAAAACAACTCCCATTAAATTGTCATATTTGAAAATTAAAACGAACTGAAAAATATCTGCCAGCAAACACCGTTTCAAAATTTATATATGGCCGTCCGAATAAGTATTAGGATATTTTATTTTTCGCACAAATTATTCAAATCAACAAAAAAATCACATTTTTGAAAGGCATATAATAAAAACACTAATTTGTATGCATTTCCATCACACACACACTCCGTGACCGGTTTCGTGCTGTTTGCAGTCACCAGGTACGATCAGGATTCGCATGCGCTGGATACAGTAGGGAAATGATGAACAAGGTTTGTGCGTGCAAGCCGCTGTTGGATAAGTTTGGGACGACCAATCTGTGCAATCACATGTGCACACATCCTCATTTGCACATATCAATATAAAAACAATTCAGCAGCACATGATTAATTACTATACCTATACCTTAATTTTTTATATTATTTCAAAAAAATCTAATCATGCATCACTAAAACTGTGAGTTGATATCAAGTCAACCATATAGTTGGAGGTTTATTTAGGTTTTGTCTGAAACTTCGTCTTTTTTCATTTTTGCTGGTTGCATATAAATTACATTGTAAGTTTTATGCTTTTGATAGATTTGATTTACGAGAAAGGTGATGTTTTATCACCACAGAAAAATTTCTCCATTTACTGACACATTAGAAGAAGAATGACACATTTTTATTAGAAAATGTTTGAAAGGTCAGCAAAACTCTAAATTTTAAAGAAATAAAAAAATAAATACTGGGAAAATTGCGTATTAAAATACTCGATAAGATGTCCCTTTATACAATGATATGCAAATAAAATAAAGGATACTTGATATGAAGTCTCGATGAGAGTATGGGTTTTAGTTTCGGAGGAAGATTGCCTTTTCGGAGGAATTTGTCATATAGTTGTAAAGAGAGATCACAGAGGATTGTATGGATAAGTAAAATTCTTCTGAGCTTATTTTGAAAATGTCTTGATTAGGAACAGAGCTTGCTAGTGAAATGATCCTGATACACCGTTTGAGTAGCACAAAGAGGTGCCGAAAATATAGTAGCTGGGCAGTACACAGTAAGAGGTTCATACATATTGAGATAAAATAAAACATCAACTCCGACGAAACGCATGCAATTCCAGGAAAAAAAGCTTGGAAAGATGGCACACGTACTTTAGTAACTAGAGAATTCAGAAGTTGCGTTCAAAGTTGCTAGTATTGGTGATCGCTAGATACTTTGCATGGCTGAGGTTTGTATATTTACATATAGATAAAGTAAGACTACTACTGATGTTTAAATGCATGGAGGTAGCGTGGAAGTTACAATGTTTTACAAGGACTCCATTGTTAATCACATGAAGAGAAGATATTTTAGCGGTCGCAATATTTCGATTTGAAGCCACGTTAACTAGGATACGTAAAGGGGGGCACAATGTACAAATTACCACACAGAGAATGTTTATCCGCCAACTGGTCAAGATCCATGTTGATACATCCTAACGTTCATTTTTGTTCGAAGCGTACGTTATGGCGAGACATTTCCCATGACAACCGAATTGACTGTAGATGCAATTGAACCGGGAATATTGTTTAACATTAGGTATATTTATAATAATCAACTTCATGATAAGAGTAATTACTGCCGTGACGCTCTACATTGTGTTCACCGTTTGTGCTCATAAAACGGAATATTTTTGTGTGGATCGCCTAATTTGTTCTTGATGACCAAAGTGATGTGATGCTCAGTGGCATTCAAGTATAAACTTGTTCACCATTTATCCACCGTTTCAGGGCTCACTGAACCTAAACTTACTGTCTCCACCTGATGACGGCAAACAGCCAGAAACCCGTAGTGGAGTGTCATTTCGGGATATGTGAGCAACACATCACTTTGATCATCCATAAATGCCTTGATGCTTGATCACGAATCACTAGGTGATTCTCTGTTTGAACATCGTGGTTCGTTGTACGAACCCTATGCAACAGTGGAATTCAAGTATAACCTTGTTCTCGATGTATTAAAAATATTCTCACAACCATTTTCACGTAAATGTCCCGAGTATTGAATACGACTTAATCTGAATGAAAAGCAAAGCATAAACCTTGAGTCCATTATCACCTCCGGTCGAGCATGGGTGTGAAATATTTTGAGCAGACTCAAACTTGCCTCGGTTCGTGTCCCATCGATGGGTTCGCTCTTTAATATTCTCTATTTGACTTGTTTTGTGTGAAAATTTGGTAAATATTTCTGTATATATAGGTGAAGTTTGGTTTTCTTATCGTTGTAAGTGATTTGGCTTGAAAGATATTGTTTTATTTAACGTGAATTAGTGAAAATCTTGCTCATTTGTAACATCTTGGCAGTTCTGGTTTGTTCTATTTTCATTGAGTTACATATAACTCTCCAGCATCCAAACTAAAACTGGTAAAGATGGTTAATAATCTTCCACGTTTAATCCACTGATTAATAGAATTCATGTAACAAACACGATGTTCAAATACGGAATCAAAAAGTGATAAGTCTTCGAGCACATAACACGCTTCAGTGATCAATTTATTGATTTGCCAACATTCCACACTAGACAATCGTCGTCTGGATGGAGAGAGAGTGAATATTAGTTTCAGTGAACTTTGAGGAATCGATCCCATAGTAAACAGCACACTACTTGGTGAACATCGCTCAATATTATTCTCAAGTCGAAACATGACATTCGAATGACGAATCACAAAGTGACTACTTGTCTAACGCTCAAAACATTTCAATAAAAATTAAATTCATTTGCTCACATCCCAGGCACTTATATACCATAACCAGAAAATCTGCGTTGAACGGACACATTTTATCGGTTATCATGTATGACTTAATGAACATTACCCTACCAAACAGGAAGAGATTATCAAGAAACCGTAGCACACTACGCAACATATCGAAAGTAGGAAGCAAGCGCTTTCCAGTTCGAAGCTGCCATTCAGTTTCTCAGTGAAAGGCCAGTGTCCATAATAATGACAGAAAAATATAC
Organism: Atriophallophorus winterbourni; assembly: GCA_013407085.1. NCBI lineage: Eukaryota > Metazoa > Platyhelminthes > Trematoda > Plagiorchiida > Microphallidae > Atriophallophorus > Atriophallophorus winterbourni. The sequence continues at coordinate 10,969 of JACCGJ010017301.1, forward strand.
ATGAATACATATCCGGATATAGGCACATCAGTATAGACATAGTGTTAGTCACATGTTTAAAGTTATTGCGTACGTAGCACACACAAAATGTTTCTATTGATATTTGATGAGAGTTTTTGTTGGAACCAGCTCTCAAGCTGCGATTCCCGAATCGACTAAATTACTTAATTGATTAGAGAGCAAATAAAGCTGTTTTGTGTGTATGGTTACATCAATCAGATATCAATTGATCGCAAACAACACCATTGCCATAGTAACAGTATGCCAACAAATTTGGGAATTTTTGGTTTACTCCAAAATCAAAACGTTCTCATATTTTGTCGTATTTAATGGTCGACGATAACCATGCTATGTTATTCAGCTCCATCAGCGACCATATTAACCAAATACGTTTCAAAATATGTTTGGTGAACTTATTAATAAGCGAATTTCGGTATAATTGTTTGTACTTATTCACCAAGGTTGCCTATTTCACGATACAGTAACAATAGATCAACTAAATTACAGATTCAAGTTAGAGTTTTGATCTCGTTCGGTCGCTGTTGACGATAGATGTAGATCGCAAACACAATAATATTTCATCCTCCATAACTAAGTAAACAGTCCGATTTGAGTGGAACAATGTCTCACATGGCAATCACACCAATCGACAATAATCGTCGTGATGTATGTTCTGCAGCCGAGGATAACTTGAACAGGATGATTAACACTGAAGTAAGCAGTCGAGTGCAAGCTGGTCAGAGATCGCATGTCCTATTTCACTCGCATTCGTATCCATTTTACAAACGTCATTGTACCACAAGTGCTGCCTGCTCAAAAAATGCATTCCTGCATTTAACACTTAATAGATTATGATTTTTAAATGCGATAATTTCTATTATTTACAAGTGATGAAGCCAGAATATGCCGCTCCATTGTAGTGGGGTGAATATATTCTGTAACGATGATTTAGAAAGTCTTTCTTGACCTGTAGCAAACGCTAGATGACAATAAAAGCCAAAAATGAGGGTATTGATCGCGTATGTAGTAAAAGATTCATAGATGACCTCGAACCATGGACCACCTACGCTAAACACGAACGGAAGCTGAATGCTTCCTGTTTACGAAGTATCCGTCGCATCTTGAACATAAAGTGGATGGACAACGTTGTTGGCTATCGAACATTCGAACTCGGATACGTGAAACTAACTTATGTTAAGGTCGAACCTCTGCTATTGGTAGTTACTTTGTATATGCATGATAGTTACTCGCAATGAGTACACTATGTAAACCAAACCATATAATTATCGAGACGCGCGCATACGCGTAGTTACTCACAGAATGTCTCATTTCAGTGGAGCTTGCCTGAATACTTTTATTCTTTATGAGCCTGCTTTCTGTGGAATGCTCACATCGAAACTACTATCATCAATTTTTTGTCGAGGTATAGTGCTGAAAATTTAGACAGGTTTTTGCAAAACGAGTTAACTGCATATTCAACCCAACATACGTGACACTACATGGATTTTTACGAATTATTGATTTTTCATTCATGGTAGGGGTGCATAAACTGATATTAATTTCGCCTGCCCAGCATGCCCGTGTAATTATTAGCCAGCTTCTGATTGGTAATGCAATTAAAACCGAAACACTATTCCTTCTGGAATTCATTAGTTGACGATAATTCTGTGAATTAAACGAACCATTACCAATAGTTTGTTTTGACCGATTCATTACGGAATTTGTTTTTGATCAATATTTCTCCCCGGTCGGTTAACAAAATTTCAATTATCTTACTAACCAATATTATGCTTCTGATTCGGCCAATACGTTTTAATTCGTTTTTGATTATATTTAATTGTAGGTTCTAATACTTTATTGATTTTTCATATTTTTATACGAAAGTTTATCGTTTGTTGCTTATACGTAATAAAATATTTTCACACAACGTTTATTTAAAAAAAAAATAATTGATCGTTTTTACATTACCGAAACTCAAACACCAGCTAATTTGCACATCTTTTAAAGGAGGAAAGAAAAAAACAATCAGTCGATATTCGATCAGTTTGAGAAATCGATGAATTATCGACCAATCAGATTGTAAGCATGCTGCGTTTTCTCGAGCTCATGCCCGTCTGCTTACGGATTCGCCGAGAAATAACGGGACGATTTTCTCGATCAAGTCGATTTAAATTTTGCTCGACAATAGGGGACATTCGACCACAAAAATTCAATCAATTTTATTTGAGATCGTTTTTTTCGTGGTATATTATTCGATAAACGGAAACTTGAATTGGACTGAGATTTGTTATATAATATCAATTGAGTTGAAAATAATTCAAATATGCTCGCATTATCAGACAGATTAACTTAAATAATAAATTATTCGAGTAACTATATATTATTAACTAAACGGAAAATGAAACCAAGTCACAATTATATTGCGGTGCTCAAATCCCCACCACATACACATCACTTCCGGTTTCTGGCTCTTTGCGGTATCCAGGTGGAGAGAGTAAGATTAGTTTCAGTGAGCCTTGTAAAAGTGAAAGAGTTGTAAGAACAGTTAGAATTTGAAGTCCTTGTTGAATAGAAGCCTTACAGAGAACCACGATGTTCGAATAGAGAATCATAAAATAATTTCTCTCAGAGTGCTGGAGGCGATTATACACGACTAATATATTGTGATGCTCACATCAACCTCAATTACACACCACTATCGGTTTCTGGCCGTTTGTCGTCATCATGTGGAGACAGTAAGATCATGTTCAGTGAGCATTGAAACAGTGGTAAAGTAGTAAAAAGAAGTTATACTTGTATGCCACTGTTATAAATGGTTCGTACAACGAACCCCGATGTTAAAACACAGAATCACATAGTGATTCGTGGTCAAGCACTCAAGGCGCTTATGGATGACCAAATTGGTGTGTTGCTCACATCTCCCGAAATTACATACCGCTACCGGTTTATGGCTGTTTGCCGTCATCAGGTGGAGACAGTAAGATCAGGTACAGCGAGACCTGAAACAGTGGTAATGAGGTAAACAAAGTGATACTTGTATGCCACGGTTGAATAGGGCAATAATCAACAACCCATATATTACGGTGCTCACATCCACCTCACATCCACCCCACATTTGGTTTCTATCTGTTTAAAGACATACAGTGAAGATAGTTTGAGCAGGTTCACTTTCAATGCGTACCATAAGAGTAACGTTAGCCACTATTTTCGAAACTTTACCTCAGCGACTGCGGAAGAAATTATTATAAAATGATATTTAACTGGACTTAGTTCCTTTCACGCGTGTTTACTACACTTCGTTATTGAAAAACAGGAAGAAAGTGTGAAAATAATCTCGCCCAAGTCAGTCCTTATTTTGAGAAGCCGGACCAAACTAACTTGTAATATATATTATTATTATTAATAATAAATATTTGAAATTGGATTCGCTCATTTACAACTCAATTGAGAAATATAAAAACCAAAGTTAGTTTGTGCGACATGTGACGATATAGTTGCAATTCGAAGGAGTTTGCAAATAATGTATTGCTCGATAATGTATTATCCATAATACAGCATACTAATATACCTATGAAGTATCCGCTGAGAGTAAGTTTGACTTTGGATATTAAACAACACCGATACCTTTAAAGGGCTGGTCTTTGACAGTGCTGCTAAAAGTGTTCATTCAACGAACTAGGAAGTTTATTTAAATTTTTTATAGTATTTTCGGTTTGAGCATTTAGAAAGGTTGTTTGCATGTATGTGAGCAAGATCAATATACAAGACAAAAACATACAACATACTGCACTATACAAAACGTTTTTATCTTGTTATGAAGAGATTATTATAAGAGTTGAATGTATGACTAACATAGTAATGCGATGCTCACATCCCCCACACTTACACACCACTACCGGTTTCAGGCCTACAAGTATAACCTTGTTTACCATTTATCCACTGTTGCAAGGCTCACTGAATCTGATCTTACTGTCTCCATCGATGACGGTCAGACAGGAAACCGGTAGTGGTGTGTAAGTGCGGGGGATGTGAGCAACACAATACTTTGGTCATCCATAATCGCCTTGAGTGCTTGACCAAGAATCACTTTGTGATTCTGTGTTTGAACATCGTTGTTCGTTGTACGAACCCTATGTAACAGTGGCATACAAGTATAACTTTGTTTACTGTTTAATAGTATTCTTCGCTTAAACATATAATATGTATATGTGTGTTTAATTAGGTTGAAGTTCAAAATTATTGATAACGTTCTTATACCTTAGAATCAAACATTGCTGCTTGGTCCTGTGCGGAAATTACAATAAAAAACAAGATGCAGTACGATTTATTTCGTTTCTGAGGAATTTTATTGTCTCAACCTTCGTCAATCTTCACTTTTGTCATAATATTTCAGAAGAATGACAACGAAAATTTTTGTGACAGAAAACCGAGTGTCTCCTTATGAAATTAAGATTGTTGGCTGATAAAATGACTCCCGTTCAACACGACACGACCGTTGGTCAATGCAATATCGATAAAGAAGTTTGAATTCAAATATTTTAAAACAAGCACATCGATCGAAAGTTTGGATATGCGGAAAGCTATTGGATAACTAAATTCGGAACAAATTCCTTAAAACAAAGCGTACACATCATTGAATGTTATTTATTACGAATAAGCCAGCAAACAGTCAAACACGCTTTAAATTTACTTGATTCTGCTATGTGGATGATCATATTTCTACGAGGATCTCACTACATGCAACAAATCAATAGACAACAGGAATAACTGCCCGATACATTGCCCTAGACCGTCATTTCTGCTTTGATTTTCAAATGATTTCGATACAATAAATGTTGCTGAATAGATCGATACATTTTAAATTGATTTCCGTATACTTGAACAAACTCGGAAAATATTTCATCCTGAAAGCATATTGCAATTGATTCAAGTAGACATTTGTTACATTACAATATAAATAGTTTGTAATGTTATATAAGAGATGACCCAGAAAATTTTATTTTGTACTTGTACAAGAGATGATAAATAGTTTGAAGGTTAATCATTGCTCGTTTGTATAGCGGCAGTTAATCCGAATCAAACTTTGGAGTATTTGCTTCGAAACAGTTGGTCTTCTATGCACTTGAACTAGTTTGACATCAAATCTGCCCCATCCAGTTCGGGTGTATACCCATTAGTGTAATGTACTGCGTTCACCAGTCCAATGCGTTTGTTAAACGGAAATAGATTAAAACTACTCAGTCTTGGTGTCCTACATATTTCACCCCACCTACATCCATTCATGCATGATACAGATTTAAATTATTCCAAATCAATTTAATATCGATTTTCATGTTTAAATCGATTGCAACGTAACAGCCGTCAGACGAATACCTTTATCGGGTAGGAGAAACGTGCTGTTGATGCGATTGGTTCTACCAGCCATCGAGCCGCGGGGTAACAGGTTGTGCCAACTCGTGAAACGCTGACCACGCGACGCGTTCCAAATCGCATCCGGGTCAGTGAACCCATCGGAGAAGATGCTGCTTGAACGGCGTTTCTCTTGTCTCGGGAGAAGCCACATTGAATTTCGTGTTGACCTTGAATTTGAAAGCAAATCGATATGTCACGTTTATTCGTATTAATGTGAAGACACGGATTCACATTTTGAACCCGAGTAATATGTTCCAAAAAAATTTCCTTTAATACACTGATTGGAATACGTTTGGGACTGATCGTGTATTCACAATCGAAAGGAATTTGTTAGAGCAGTATTTTGGTAACGTTTTACTTAGGACACAGTAGCTTCGTCAGATCAAAGGTGATAGTCAGAAAAAGGGAACATGATTAAGTGACAGTCAACCCACCACCTCTGTATTCACCTTACTATACAACTGCCTATCATAAGCGTAGGTGCTATAACTTCACGTCGGCATGACAAGGATCATTGGTCAATTTGCCTAATATGGTGTGCATGCACATCAGTCAAACAAAAGTGAACACGGTCAAGGTCAGTTGGCAATGTGTTTTTTGAGACCCTTGTGTTAAATCAATATGCATACCGCGCAAATCAATGAATGATTCAATTAAATTAAATTTTAATGGTCTAAAAAACAAATAGCTTTACAAAAATAACAGAATATTAAAGGAACAACGAATAATATAACAAGCAAAAATGGGTTGCTTGGTTTCCTACTGAGCAGTTCAAGAATCAGGTAAAAATCCAAAGAGCAGAAATTGTTTTCGATGGGCGGGATGACAAGTGTAGGTACATGGTGTTAAGATGTTTAGTTTTCTTCGATGCACGGGTTTAGGGTCAAAAAGGCATCATGGTCATACCTACATGACATGTGATGCCGTAGTCATTTAATCTAATTGTACGAAAATTGAATGATATTTCAGATTTTGTTGAAGTGGCTTTCAAAGTTATCGCAACATTTCCCAATCACTATTCAATCAATACGATGTGATAGCAAAATGTTAAACAATCGATATCCAGCGGTGATTAAGGATACTAAATTCTAGGTAGAATGAGGCTTTACTGCACTGATTTATAATATTGTAAAACTACATGTTTTCCAAATTTCGTGAATAGTCAGGTGACTATGCGCATGAGTTTTGACTTGGACTATAAAAATATTCATCAACGTGTAAAATCAATTCAATAAGCATTGCTTTTTGTTAGCGGTATTAAGATTGTTGAACTCTAGATAGATAGATATATAGATAGATAAATAGATAGATAGATAGATAGATAAATAAATAGATAGATAGATAGATAGATAGATAGATAGATAGATAGATAGATAGATAGATAGATAGTAAGATAGATAAATAGGGAGATAGATAGATAGATAGATAGCGAGATAGATAGATAGATAGATAGATAGATAGATAGATAGATAGATAGAAGGATAGATAGATAGATAGATAAATAGATGGATAGATAGATAGATAGATAGTTAGATAGATAGATGGATAGATAGATAGTGGACGGCTGATGGCTTGGTAAAATGTTCCAAGTCCTTCCATACCTAAACATCACACAAACGTTTTCTTCCAAAAACACGCTTGATGTGAGTATCAGTCCTATGTATTTGCCTATCCACTATTATATGTATTTATGTAAAGATAAGATAGACAAGATATTCTTATAACTTGATACATTTTTCAATCGACGTATGTTTGAAGATTTTGTGACAACAGTTGCAACTTCTTTTTCGGATTTGGATGTCTGCGATTATGCCTGTTTGTTTTGAAAGAAAAGTTATATTTATGTATCGAAAATGCCAGTTAACCAAGTAATCTTTGCATCTTCAAATGGAAAAGATCGATGGGATCACGACCGAAAAACATTTTGGTTTAAAAGTTTCAAAGCATAAATCTAGGAGGCATTGTGACAACTCTCGAAAACCAGCAAACAAGGCAACATTTATTTTGATAAAACGCTTCAGACCAATATGTAGACAATTGGACATTTTGAGTTGTGATTCCTTTTTAATCGAATAATTCGGCAGAATGCAAATATTTTGAATTAACGGATAATCGTCTTACAATGTTCAATTCCCTAAAACATTTGTATAAGTATGGATTGGACAGTAATTTTGTTACAATTACGCGCGTAAAACACAGTATTTAGCCGAGAAAAGCATATATACATGCCAATCCTTCACACACACCCTACTTCCGGTTTCGTGAATTTTGCACTCATCAGGTAAAAATGATCGGATCAGGTTCCTCAGGATCTTGGGTTTAATGCAGTACATGTGATTGACCAGCATGGTTGTACAAGCCTTATGCAACACTGGCTTAAAGGTCACACTCTACTTGGTTTTTCTCCAAAACAAGAATTGTTTGATTCACAAATGGATTTATGAATATATTCAGGAAAGTACTATGGTTATGAATGCGCATACAACGGGTCATTGGCAATGATATATTTGGCAGAGGCAGAACCTTGTACCAATCGGCTGACGTGTCTCTGGTTGGCTAATTCTGATTAGCAGTAGTTTAAGTCATACTATGTTAATTTCTTTTTTCATTAATCACTCTCTCTGACTGGCATTGACCAAATCCAGAAAGCGTGAATCCAATGTAATTGCAGATAATGTGAGTTATTCTTGACCCCCTTGCTAATTGCCAAAAACCAAATTCCAGTTCAAAATCAAGGTTTGATTGATTGTGCCACAATGTTCTGACAATTTATGAACGAATACCACTACCAGTCATGTTTGTTTGTATTGTATCAACGAGCCAAAATTTCAAATCGCTGCAAAATCTCAATCGAGCAATTAATTATTCTTCAAAATTATACGACATTTCCACGCTTCAGACGTAACCCGAATTCTTCAACATGATTAATTATTTTTAACGAGCCTGCCTCACTGCGATTATATTTATTCAACCATGACAACCGATATCGCTTAATATCGTTCCAAGACAAAACCAGATGGAAGATAATGTTTTTCTTGCAAAAACTAATCAATATCCGATAAGTGTATCGGATAAAAGCAAGACAATTATTTTGGGAAATTCATAGCAAGCTTGGCCCGTTTTTAATGGTTAGAAGTCAGATAGTGTTTTACTCGAATATTGTATTGATTTAGGCATATATAACCAAGGAAATTGATTGGATTCTAAATTATGACCTGAATGGTCATCTTATCATAATGTGAACAATTTCTAACGTGTATGACAGTAGTTCAGAATTATCAACGTCATAAAACCTTTTTCTATTTAGATGTAACGTCATCTTATTCCCGAAGCAGTAAAGGATTATCGAACAATATCTGAATCGATTTTTTGATAAATATTTTGAAAATTCTTCATATTATATCCCCAAAATAGTCGAAACTAATATAATGTTAGTTGCGACATAGATTTTGGAATTGATTCGAATGTGCGTTTAATGTTTCCTGTAAAAATATTAATTAAAATTGTGATGATTTTGTTATATTCTGCTAGTGAACTCGTGCAGACCTTCCCTCGAAAGCGTTGTGTACTGGGCTTGATTCGTTTTGATGGATAATGAAGATAAATAAATCATAAGATTTGCATCTGATGCCTTGAATGATTTGCGAAAGCTAATATCCTCTACAGCAAACATTTAGCTTGCAATTGAAAGCAATTTTCAAAGAAATACTCAAATCAAAAAGCTCAATTACATGCACTTCAATCGCACACACATCCTACGTGTTGCTTGCACTCATCAAGTAGGGACAGTAAGATCAGGATCCGCATGCGTTTGAAACAGTGGAGGAATGGTAAACAAGGAGCGCTTGTATGCCACTGTTGGGTAAGGTTGGTACGACCAACCTGTTCCATCACATGAGCCTCCACTCATGTAGACTGTGTTTGCACCCATGACCCTGAATAAAAATAGCTCATTTACATGCACTTCCATCACGCACACACACACACACCACACGACCGGTTTCGTGCTGTTTGCACTCATCAGCTATGGACAGTAAGATCAGGATCCGCATGCGCTCATATCGTCTTCCCTTGTTTTCTATCCTCACCCGATTATCTTCCGGTTGGTGGCATTGCCTTATTTCGAAGTGCTGAGATCAAGGTATATCAAGTAATCTCTACAAGTTTGGTGTTTACTCGAAAATGACAGTTTGTCCACAACATTGCTAACGTTCAAATTATCGATCAAATTTCCTTGGTTAATAGAATCAACACTAAACGATAAAAATAATGCAAATTTCCTCAATAATGAAGCAAAATATTATACGTTGGTGATTCCCACAGTTTAGCGCCTCGTGTGACGAGTCGAGGTTACGAAAGTTCAACAAAAGCTGGCTGAGGCTAGAACATTGAGTCGATTAAAATGGTCCAGGTTGAACATCAATCCTACAGCGTTCATCTATTGATGGCTCTTGTGAGTAATTGTGTCGGAAATGAGCATTAATCACACAACGTTTAGCTATAGAAAATTGCCACATGCAACCATGTTTAATCTCACGAACACCTGATGTGCCAAATAACAATCCCGATCAAAGACTCGGTCGAAACATATAACATTGTTTGCAGAATGTTCCTCAAACAAGTCCCTTTATTCTTACCAAAATTGAACTTGTTTTTTGGATTATAAACTTAAATGTGCTCGTTGATGTTATATATACACATTCCTGTTTCCGATTTGATGATCCTAATGTACTGGAGTATTGTGAACATGTGTCCAAAGGTTGACATTCGAATATTTTGGAAAATAACGTGTGGCTTGCTATATAGAAATCACAGTTATCTGTCAGATTGTATATCGAGAGACGAGCAGACCGTTAGGTTTCTTCCAAAGTAACTTGGATATTAATCGGTTTTATCGCGAACAGGGGTAATTAGTATCGAAGTTCTTCCAAAGATTAAGTTTATGTTAGGGACCTCCCGGCCATATAGCTGCGGAATGATATTTTCTATCGCAGAACGACAAAGTTGGTGATAGACAACCGCCATGCTCCGTACACCTGATGATTGTTTCGTCTGTTTCTATGTGACTAAACATAAAGAATTTGAGGCACTATATTTTTCTTATCTATAGTACAGTGTCTACCGAAGGACTTTCACTAATACACAAGCTTTAAGTGTGTGACATGCGGATATACCCCATCTATCTACACCTTAAGGTCACGTATTGATTGCCGTACGTGCTATATTTTTCTAGAATTCTTTACATATCTTACTTTCTTTAACTTTCCTTAGCTGTTTATATTTACAGCGAAATGTGATTTACATAATCAAACAATCATCGATCGTGATATACTCGATGTGGTCCACTACTATTCTCATTCTCATTAATACCGTAACCTTGTGGAGTGTTCGAATTTATAACTAAAACACTTTGGATCCTTGAATCCTTTAATCCATCAAACGCTTGAATTCTTGGTTCTGAAAATTTGTTACTGCGGTACACATATGAGAACGTGTAATACACGAAAATCGGAACAAATATTCTGTCACATATTGTGATCGATTTCTCGAGTGTTCACCTCATTTAAACGAAATTGACAAAAACAATCAATATCGATTATTTCAAAATCAGTCAAAGAAAACCTAACAAATCCGAAAGATTGACCAACTGCTAAATTAGCATTGGCAGCTGATTGTTCATTTTTTCCGCAAGTTTCCATTTTATGTACAAATCAACTCCATTTTTATTCCTGTTAGTTCCGTATTTCTACTTTCAAGCCGGAGCTGAAGAGCCAGAGTTGACAGATTTCACGAACCGTCTTGCATCTATTGATCGGCCGATTGTTTAAATGTTTTGAGATGGCGAAATTAAATTGTTTTCCCTTCACGCTTTGCGTATAATCTTCCTACCCGATTCTTAATTTATAAAGGCAGGGGACCACACGAAAATGTTGCTTAAGATATTCATGTCTCCCCATCTAAAATCCAATGTAAATCGCATAGTCGACTAAATTGATTTAGCCATTCTAACTCAATGATGGCGTGAAAGGCAGGGTTGGACAGTAATTGACATTCCGTCCTCGGGCCAGTAATTATCAACGACATACTCAAGACGCTCTCATGCGAGGTGATTCACTTTGATGATCATATTAAACTTTAAACGTGGTTAAAATCAACTACAGACTGTGTACAGCTGCAGAGTGATTTAGATACTCTCCATAAATGGTCGGTACGGAATAAGCTGCCATTTAATGTTCAAATGCGAAGTGTTGCAAATTGGCAGGACATTCCAGTACCAATATCCCTTTGGGCAGACGATTATGAGCTGTACAGAGTTTAAAAGGGATTTCGAAATCTTGTTATGCGGAAGACTAAAGAACAGTCTGAATTGTGAGGTGATCTGCAAGCGTGCTTCCAAACTTCTTAGTATGCTGCGACGGATTTTTAGAACCTTCTCTCCTGGAACCTTGCCCACCATCATGAAAGCATACTTAATTCCAACCATGGAGCATGCATCACAAGTTTGGACTCCCTTGATAAAATATACCATGGTGCAACCAAACTCGTAAGTGGTTTTCGGAAACGAACGTACGAGAAACGATTGTAAAACTGAGACTCCCCACTCCCCTTCAAAGAAGCCTTCGGAATGATATGATACTAACCTACAAAATATTATAAACCCCACATCATCCTTTAAACGTTTATTCAAATATCGTTATTTACAACCTATACGCAGCCACTCAGCGACATTGCAAATTTTCCACTCAAATATCAGCTGTCGCCGATATTTTTATACTGTACGTGTCTGTTTCCTTTAGAATGCTCTCCCCTAAACCCTTGTCATCGCTCCCAGCTTCGAAACGTTCTTTCGAAATTTGGATACTTATTTGTTGCATAACGATTTAAAAACACCAGCCTATTGTCTCTCGGTGATTACCCAACTGGACTACACTTTACATTACAAAATTATTTTCTATTCCTTTTTCATTTTCATCTATTTACTATGATATGGTAATTGTGAAGCCGTGCTTTTTCTTAAATCTTGAATCTTGCACATCAGGGTTGGACAGTAATTGATGTTTTTCAACGTAAATGTGTTTCTAAAACCTTTGAAGGTTTGAAGATTTGTTATTACGTTACTAAAGTTAGGTGAGCTAGGGCAGATCCTGTGTAACCTTTCCTTTCTAAAACCAAAGCTTCGTCAGATCAATAATCGGTTAGTCACTGGAGGGTGCACGTATATGCAGCATACGTGAAACCAAACGTAGCCAGCACTTCCAACAAAATAGTACAAAAGGCATCAGTTTTGTTTAGGAAAATGCTGTAGGTCAAAGGTCAGCGTCAGTTTTTGATTATGTCTTTCACATCGCGTAGCAAAGGTTTCGATTCTGATGTTAATAAACACGATCAGGGCCAACTGGTACTCTAAATGACAGGTGCGTGAGTGCAAATATTGAACTTTTCCCCATGTCAAAACGGTTGAAATGGAATTTGTAAGCTAGATGGCTATATGCTGTTGGGTCGATGTAACCAGCTTCCAGCATTCGTTGACAAAAATCGATTCAACTTCTTCTTTTCCGGAATGATCAATATGCTACAGAGAAAGCTTGTTAAAATTTACCTTTTCCGTTCAAAACACGAGGTTCAACTGAATTAACACATTTTTTCTGATTATACTTGTTTCGTCAGCGTTTTGCTTGTACAAATTTGTAATGTTTTATTATTCATTATTTTTTTGACCGTATGTGCAAGGGCGAGATTATTGGATAGAATTTATCACTGAGCGACGAAGCTTGTTAATGGGATGGAGCACATCCCATAACAACAGCGGAGGGTCATGTTGAGATTGACTGATTTCACACAAAGTTTGATGAGAATCTACATGATCCTGGCATATAAGATATTTTGGATGAAAAATCACCATCTCCGCGATATGATAGAAGACAATTCCTCCAAGAGTACATCGAGTCAAGCAAGTTGTCTTGTTATACCGCAATCCAGACTCGTGTATTGTTGTTGTTGTTGGCCTCCTTCGGTCGATATCGACCATGGATATACATCACAATCGCATGAATGTTCAGGTTTTACAGCTTTTTGAATGGCTAAACAGTCCGATTCGGGAGGAACAATCTCTCCCGCAGATCAATAATCTGTTAGTCAGTGGAGGGTGCACGTTTATGCAGCATACGTGAAACCAACAAAATAGTAATAATGCATCAGTTTCGTTGAGGAAAATACGGTAGGTCAAAGGTCAGAGTTAGTTTTTGATTATAGCTTGCTGACGTCATTTCTTTGCTCTGGAATTCACCACCACACAATATTGTGAACGTTACTGCAATCCATATTTTCAGACCAAAACTGGATGATTTATAATACACCACCGCAGTGCCGGCCCAGTATAATGACCCCGTATGAACCATACACAAACCAAACGCCTAAATGGAATTTTGATTGAATCCTCTGTATTTTTTATACCTATCATCAAATAGTACATGTAAATCGATTGCTTTTATCTTTATTCTAAAACTGATGAACACATTTTTAAAACAATATTGTTAATCACCGGAAAGTTGTACAATATTTTGACCGAATTATTTTATATCAATTTATGGAATTAACTGTTTTGTCTAAATCGCTACCTCTCGTGATTGAATGCATCCGGTAGGCGTAAGGAAACATTACAGATCAAAAGGAGAATTTTCACTAAAATATTAACAAAAGAACGAAAAAACAACCCAAAATATTTTTCAGTGTTTCCTGCACGTTATAAACTGCAATATGATTACGTAGGATAATTTTAAAGCTCTTTGTTTTCATTTCAATTAAGTTTAGACATCTCATTCATCAGTAGCTACTCATTCCTTGATCCAGAAAATGTTTTGTACATTACTAAATTGGCTGAATTTATTAGTGCTTGAAAACGGTAATACTGATATACAAGGTTATACTTGAATTCCACTGTTGCATAGGGTTCGTACAACGAACCATGATGTTCAAACACAGAATCACATAGTGATTCGTGGTCCAGCAGTCAATGCGCTTTTGGATGACCAAAGTGATGTATTGCTCACATCCCCGAAATTACACTCCACTACGGGTTCCTGGCTTTTTGCCGTCTTCAGGTGAAGACAGTGAGATCATGTTCATTGAGCAATTTCGGGGGATGTGAGCAACACATCACTTTAGTAATACTGATATATTTGTTTCGACGATTCAGACTGTTTAGCGACTTGAATTGCGGTATCGCAGAAAATTATGATGCATTTCTGACGTACATCCATGACCAACAATGTCTGGAGGACACCAAGATAAACCCACATTTTTTTCAATTCGAATACAAAACTTCAATACTCACATTCTTGGCCAGTTAACTTGTGTCTTCGGTCGAATCCGTTCACACGCCCGAATTACCGGACACATCAGAGCGACCAACATGTCCCGTCTAAATGTGCTCCCGTGGACTTCACGCAAATAGTTGAAAAACTGACGTAAATCACCATACAGTGACAGATTTTCCTGACTGGTCAATTCATTTCTACATCTGGTCAATCGACGAAGAAACGGACCCAAGCAACACGCGATGACAATTCCTTCAGCTCCTCGAGTTGTGTACGTCTGCTGACCAAAGCTGTTTCCGTAGTTCGAATCTCTTGGGGTTTCAGCTGAATCGTTGGACACATTTATATATATTCGAAATATTATTATTCAATTCATTTGAAGGTCAAGTTATGAACACGTTCAAATCGATTGTGCATCACTGAGTGTCAAATTGTCTTGCTTCAATTTTGAATAATTGATCGATAGTTAAAAATCAATAAAATCTCGTATATATATTTTTGGGTTTGAATGTTCCTCAGTCGTAAAGCATGTCGACATTGAAAACAGGGCTTCAAAGTATCTCGCTAATGTAGTGAAATTTATTGCTTGTAAAAGGCAGAAAACAACAAAATCGATAGAAAATAAAACCGTTTTCGGGTTCATGAAATTTTTAAAACTAAATGTGCTGTAATTGTGAAATAAACTAATTTGATTAAATGCAAGCATTGCATTTTTAAATTTAATCAATTTATCATGATCAAACCCACTGAATATATTTTGAAATTGAAAACGATGGCGGATATAAACTTCAATCATATAACCCAAGATATCGAAATATATTAGTAAATATCAATAACTATTAGAGTCAGCTGAAACATTGTTTTTTTCCCGCGATTATGGAGAATGTCGATTCCATGAGTATATTCCAAATAGTTCTTTAAACATTAGGCTGCTGAACTGTCCTGTGTTATTTTTATGAATATTCATTATTCCTAATACTTATTTCTTGAATCTCAGTCACATTCTTGTTTGACTAAGCTACTAGAGACAATGAACGACTTGACGCTGGCAGTACCTGAGGGTGGTGGAGAGCTTGTGTGTTACTGGGACATATCGAAGGCGTTTATTCTATAGTTCTGAAGAAATTTCAAGATGCTAAAACTAGTGGGAGACTTCTTACCTGGCTGAGACAATATCTGGTTGATGACAAGGAGACAGTAGGTGTCGATGGTGTGTTATCCAGGGACACCGAAGCCACTAGCAGTGTTCCACAAGGTTATGTACTTCAGGTTCTTCTTTTTTTGATATACACAAATGACTATCCCAATCTAGTGGCAGTCAAGATGGTTTTTCGCTGATGATGCTAAACTATGGATACGAAGCAAGCAACACTTGAACTGCTCGAGCATACAGAGAGAGATTAAGATGCATTGATAAGCTGGTCAGAGAGAAACATGCTTCTTTTTAAATTCTGAAGGTGCTACAACTTATCGATCGCTAAAAAGTTGCCATTATCTTACTCGCTTGAGTCTTAGCAACAAAAATTTTAATAGATGTTTGAATTAATTAAAGTTTGAAGAACAGCATAGATTACAAAGCCGTATACAAAATAACCTAAGGAAAGTTAGGAATGCTCAGTCGTATATTTTAAAGAATTTTACTCGAAACCTTTTCCATGCTCCTAAATACGTATATAAACCCAGTGTTTGGTAACACAGTGCAAGCTCTGGCAGCATGGATACGAATGGAGGTTTTATCGAAGTTCAAATTAAATGGTAAAATGTCTTCACGGCATCTCATATGAGGATCGACTGGTGCATCGTAACTGGGATACGCTGGCTCGCAGATGAGTTCGATCGGATTTAATCCTCACTTGCAAAGTACCGAACTCAAAGTTTCATTCTTTGAGGCATCTATTTCGCATTCGGTCAAAGTGTACCACTTGCGTTTACTCGTTTGCATTAGATATACTACATTCTTACCAGAACAGCCGTCATGTCTTCTTTTCAGTAGGTATTTTTGTTTCTTACCACTAAACTTTGTACAATCTTCCAGTAAATCGATTTTCAGAAAAATAATTGGAAACATTTAAGCATACTAATTTACTCCTGTAGCCTTTTAATATAACTTAAAATTTGCAAGTTTACTCGATATTTATACGAACGAATATTTTTTTATGATACGGATACAATACATGGCATCTTGTTTACCGAAACAATCTGTTGATCAAACCACGTCTTTAACTTTTATAGGTGTCCGGTCACTTAATCTTCAGGCTCTCAGTCGTCAGACACTTAATCTCAAGTCACTTCATCCCCAGTCACTAAATCTTTAGTCATTTAATCCCCAGTTTGATAACTTTTGAAGAATACAGAATACGTTCAATGAATTTATTTAGCAGGAGAGATATGCAATTGATTTTAAGAACTTCAATATTTACGTATTCGATTATCGCTGAATTGATCGAGATGTGCTGGCGCATATCCCAGCATACTTCTTCTTCTGTTTGATATGAACCCCAGCACTTGCTATCGGCAATCCTTTCGCAAACCATTAAGAAATATCCACATGGCGGGAAGTTGGCACGTAAAGGGTGACTATAATGCATGATGCCAGCCTTCTACAGCATTATTCGTTCGGGCAACACCACTATTTCCGTCTTCATACTTATTCCAGGTTTCAAGTGGAAACATAGCAAAGTTTTCTCGTCGACCTCGAACAATGGTATGTTCAAAATAAGATAACAGTTCATTCATCCTCTCACTTTGAGGCATAAATTCGGCTAATATCTCAAATGTGTCGACAACCTCAGGCAACGGCACAATCACGAGGCGTAAATCATCGTGTGCCTCCTAATCTGCTTTCATCCCTAGTTCATTTATTTTTCGTTGCATGGCATGACATCTCGAGCAATTCAGCGATACTCAACTACGGAAAGATTGACGTTCTTAAAATTAATTGTATATCTCTCCTGCTAAATAAATTCATTTAAACGTATTCTGCATTTTTCAGAAGTTATCAAACTGGGGATTAAGTGATTGAAGATTAAGTGTCAGTAAGCCCTTTCTATATTCTTATCCTTATATGAATATCCTATGGTGTTGTACAGTTGTAAGCTATTTATAATTTGAATTTTCGAATCTTGAATCTTGAGACCTGATAGTGTGATAAACATTATTATCGCGACATTTTCAAATATTGCTTCCAGTTTGCAGAAGGTCAATAATATTTCGAACAAAATTACGCTATAAATAAACCAATCAAATTTTCCCGCCCTTTCGAGTAAGTCAATGCTATGTCACCCCATCATCTTTGCACAAACAATATTCCAAAAATCAATACACCTTGCATAAAAGACACTGTGACCATTTGGAAAACAAACAACAAACCTTGTTTACATGTGACATTTTCATGCTTTGCGGAAAAACATGCTTTTTCGTGAATCATTTGCCTATCGAATTTGTTTCAATCGGTGAAAATGTTACGAGGTAATTAGCAAGTACTAATTTGGTGTCGAAACCTTAAATGCATCCCCGACCTTTAGCGAATGTTCCGCGTTCCTTTTAACGTCCAACAACTTTGGTTGGTATATGAGAACAGATTCTGAAAAAAACTACTTTTGTTTTTCAGGAAACCCCTAACTTGTTATAAATGGTTAATAAGACTGTGATGTTTCACATGCAGGTGATTCACAACACATTACATTATTCTATTCGTTCAACCGCAAGGCGAGTTAATCTCTCAAGTTAGGCCTCGAATGCAAACTGATTTACTCGATGCTTTACTTGAGGAAATGGCTTTCAGTACGAAAGTTATCGATCGGTCCTCAACAAAACGATCACTGTTTGAATAACTTTCAGTTTTTTTATTTTTTTATTTTCAAAATGGTTGTGGGTTAGCAACATGTAAATCACATCATTCAGAAAAACTGACAAGAAATATATTTGATCGGTGACTGATTCATGAAAATAAAGTTTGCAATGAATCGATTATAGCAAGTGTTTGGTAACGTTTCGCTTCTGAACACAGAAGCTTCGTCAGACCAAGGGTGTCGGTACGAACAGTGTTCAGGTTAAATGGTATTTTCTTGACCACTCCTTAGTTCTCTAAGCCAGACAGGGGAATTCAAGACAATTGATCAGCCCCCCCTAAATGCTGTGTTCATCACTAAATTGTTTATTAAGTGTACAAGTGTGAACAGCGTCTGCTGACACACTGCTTACGTAATCATGTGCGCATTCGGTGTGATGTTCGTTAATCCTAATCCGCTGCAAAACCGAACGCCAGATTGTTGAGATATCCGCCCCATCCAACTTGTTCACCGCATTCGCCCCAGCCTCTGTTATTTCAACAGCCTCGGTATGAAGTCTTTCCCTATAAGATTTCACACCCCGTCTTATCACTTTCACACCCTTGGTCTGACGAAGCTTCTGAGTTCAGAAGCGAAACGTTTCAAAAATCTCGCTATAAGCGATTCAATGCAAACTTTATTTTCATGATTATGGACTCCCGAACGGTCTCGAATATTTTCAAATACCTTGATGATTGATTCAGTTCATACTGGTGATATTCGCTACAACCATGAAAGCGGATCGATTATCGATCTGTGCGGATCGTTTTTTCATATTTGTCAAGGCAGTAAACTGTGAACTGTAAACTTGATATTGCATTCTTACGATGAGACTTTTCAGTACAACGCTACAAAAGCAAACAGCCCTGGAGCGATAGCTCGGCTTCAACAACGGAGCGTTTTAAATGAGATGGAATCACCGTTAAATCCCAGTGTTTAGTTGCTTGGATATTTTACCAAACATCAATTTTGCTCAATGTATTGTGGTGCTGACAACACCATCCCTTACACTCCACTACCGGTTTCTGACTGTTTGCCGTCATGAGGTGGAGACAGTAAGATCAGATTCAGTGAGCCTTGAAACAGTGGATTAAAGGTAAACAAAGTTAAACTTGTATGCCACTGTTATATAGGGTTCTCACAAAGAACCACGATGTTCAAACACAGAATCACAAAGTGATTCCTGGCCAAGCGCTCGAGGTGCATATAAAAGACCAATATATTGTGGTGCTCACATACCCATCCTTTATACACAATTTTGCTTATTATGCTTGAATACGATTATCAAATTTGTCCTAGAAGTCATGATAAAAAAACAAGACTTTTGTTGGAAGAGGTGCAATCTTATAACCTGGGCCAAACAGATGTTTTCAATATATTGTCACCGTAATCATGGATAGGATTACACTAGTACAAAATGCCGAGTGCCTAATACTTTTACAACTATGGCATTATAAAAATTCCAAAAACGATAGCGAAGGTTGTGATCTTTAAAGCTACTGACCCTGTTTATTAGATTAGGCACAATACAGTAGGATCGTGTGTATATTCTTTGAATCAAACGTGCATCAAAGCAAGTGATGTGATCGAGTAGTCCTCAGCATGACAGCATCATTGTGGTATTAACTTTCGCTCATCTAAAATCAAGTTTTTTTGTCGGCATTCCACTCGACAACATGACAGATTAATTGAACACTACTAGAAGATGTCTACAACAGGACCGCTGAAATAAGCGATACAGAATTCAGGTTTTATTTTCTTCAACTAGATGATTACAATCTTGTGATTCAGCTGTCTAATCAAGACCTGCCGATGGAGGCCAACAATCTTTGCTAGAATTTGTTGTAGCGCACCTGATTTCTCCTGAATTCAGTTATTCACATGAATCGTTTGATTCGGAAGGCAATGACAAGGTAGTATCTGGTCAGATTAGATGAATGATGCTACGAAGA
>JACCGJ010017302.1:0-21030 GCA_013407085.1 Atriophallophorus winterbourni
CCGCACAAGCGAAATGAATTACTAAACAAAGGTCTGCTCTGAAACTGGGAACCTGGAACGTCGGGTCCATGCTCCCAGGATTTCATGACGACGTCCCAAATATCAGAGGCGTAAGAAAATCAGCTGTGATTAACAATGAGCTAAAAAGGCTGAATGTCGACGTGGCTGCCCTGAAAGAGACGCCATTACCAGACACAGGTATGCTAACAGTGAGATTTTTAAGGAAAGGAAGGGGTTCTGATGACCCTCGACTGTATGGAGTTGGGTTTGCCCTGCGAAACGACCTACTAAAAGCAACATTCACACAAACTACAGCGTTTGTGTAAATATCGTCAGCCCACTTCGCTGCCGTTACTGATTGGTTATGTTGCTTTGGTAATGTCTAAGAAAACTGTCAATACAGCTAATCCATGATCTATGGAGGTGGTTATATAGTCCAAATATTCCAACTGTCAGGTAATGCAGGACTTCTGATTTAAAAAAGCCATGTTGGAATGGAGAGAAAGCGTTTGGGCCCAAGTAAGCTAATAATGCGTTCTTGATCAACTTTTCGAATGGCTTAGAGAGAAAAGGTGTGTGATTAATTGGGCGATAATTACTGACGATGTGCGAATTCCCTGTTTTAAACCGAGGTATATTGACAGAATGTTTCCATTCGAGGGGGAAAATACCAGATTTAATAAAAAGATTATAGATGTTTAATAAAATTAAAGGTATATCATCCGTATTTAGTTGTAAGATTGCTGGAACAAAGCCTACAGTATCAGGCTTGTAAGAAGCTTTGCTTCGCCGACACCTTGCGCTAACTTCTTGTAAACTAAAGGAGATGGAATCAATACACATTGAATTATTATTTTGATTTGGGGGTACAGGGTATACAGTGGTATTGAATGATTGCCTAAAATAGTTTAAAAATAGCATACTTATTTCGGAAGAATCTGATGTGGGTGATTCCATATCATCATGGAGAAACACAATTGTAGAAATTTCATGTTTACTTCCCCTATCTGCATCCTTCTATTTAACGCGAGATACATTACTTCTAACATGTCCGATCTTCGATTTTACTTATCTGCTAACCCGACTGATGTAGTCTTAATCACTGAAACTTGGACGACTGATGAAGGTGCAGACACACTCCTCTTCCTACCAAATTATAATATTTTTCGTAAAAATCGGTGCTCCACTCGTGGTGGTGGATGCATCATATATATTACTAAGGATATCCCAGCCAAACTTTATTCTTCTTCTAAACTGGATGATATTGATGATTCGTTATGGATCGATATACCTTCACTGGACGCCGTTTTCGGTTGTATTAACAACCCACCTCCTCCATCTTCACATAATCTTGATAAGATAAAAAATGCTTTTATTGAAGTTTCTTTGACCCCTCATAAAAATAAACTTATAGCTGGTGATTTTAACACGCCTTATACATGCTGGAATTCCCCCCATCTATCTAGAACATTCTCCTCTTTTTCCGAAGCAATTAGCTTACTAGGTTACACTCAAGTAGTAGATAAACCTACAAGACAATCAAGCCTTCTAGACCTTATTTTCGCATTGGGTCCTAATCCTAGTAATGTGCAAGTCATAACGCCCCTTTCTTGGTTGTGATCATAAAATGGTTATGTGCCAACTTCATCTTTATGAAACTCGGACATCCATCAGCACAGATAATGATTGTCTTTATATTGATCGGATAAAGTTTTCGACTCTAATCAGAAACTCTGATTGGACTGACTTCTTTATATCTCCAGATTTTAATCTTATCTCTTCCATATTTCATAAAAATTTCTCTAGATGTCTTTTAACTGCATCAACTCATCGAAAGACTAAACCTAATAAACTTGATAAAATAAAACTTCTTGAAAAAAGATAGCCCGTCTTCCTGCTTTTGTAAACTACACACCAGACTTTTATTAATTTTTACGTCTCAACGAACTTCTTAGCTCTTTTACAACAAACAAATTACAATTCATCGAGAATCAAGAAAGAATGGCCATGAACAGTGCTTGGAAGACCAAGTCTTTGAACAGTCTAACGAGATCTCGATATAATCTGAGTAAACATGAAATTTCTACACTTGTGTTCAACGATGATCGTAGGGAATCATCAACATCAGACTCTTCAGCAATAAGTAAGCTTTTTCTTAACTATTTTAGTCAGTCAGTCAATACCAGCGTATACCCTGTACTCCCAAATCAAAATATTAATTCAATGTGTATGGATTCCATCTCCTTTAGTTTACAAGAAGTTAGCGCAATGTGTCGGCGAAGCAAACCTTCTTACAAGCCTGATACTGTAGGCTTCGTTCCAGCAATGTTGCAACTAAATACGGATGATATACCTCTAATTTTATTAAACCTGTTTAATCTTTCTGTTAAATCTGGTATATTTCCCCTTGAATGGAAACATTCTGTCATTATACCTCGGTTTAAAACAGGGAATTCGCACATTATCACTAATTATCGCCCAATTAATCACACACCTTTTCTCTCTAGGCTATTCGAAAAGTTGATCAAGAACGTGTAGCGGTTGATCCAACGGAGATTTCACCACTAACAAAGTACGTCTCTGGTTATTGAACGCAATAAACCGGAACACAGTTCGCAACGAATAACAGCATACAAATCCCAGGCAGTCACACGCGATATACTTGTCCCAAAGCAGAACACGAGCGCGGCGTGAATCGTATATTCAAATTGTGTACATATTTACATGTATCATTAAAACAAAACAATAATGAAATATGCAGGGTTATTGTAATAGAATATACAATAATGAAAACACCATAATACTCCCTCCCTAGAGCGTTAGAAGAGAGTGAAACGCTCGAAACGAAAATATAGTTAATCAGCGTAGTCTGCAAGGTTTTCAGGCCAACTGACTCTCCGGCCTGATCGAGTTTTGTGAATTGGAGAGGGTAAGTCAGATGATGGAAGAGAGAGTTTACATGGTTGGGTTGATTGGGTCGACTGAGAAGTGGGTGGGGTTGAAGGAAAAAGGTCAACATCCGGGGTACCACTTGGGGTGTGAACGTCTGGAGGCGGTGTTTCGTCGCAGACTGGTTCGATAAAAGCTGCTTTCAATCGATCAATTGCAACAGTATCTTGAGAACCATTTCGTTCGATGACGAAGTATTTGTCACAGCGGCTAACGACTTTGAAGGGACCGGTGTATGGGGCTTGCAGGGGTTTGCGCGTATGATCAGTTCGAACAAAACAAATGAGCATGAATGCAAATCACTTGGTACGTAAACGTTACGGGTGTATGGGCGAGTGGGGGTGGCACGTAATTGACGCATGAAGGAGCGTAAGCGATTGACATAGTGGGGGATAGTAATGTCAGCTGCAACGTCAGGGGATGCGATCAATTCACCTGGGAGACGGAGTGGTGTGCCGTAAACTATCTCTGCTGCAGAACATCCGAGATCTTCTTTGACGGTAGCACGTATACCAAGAAGGATCACTGGCAGGTTCTCTGTCCAGTTTTCGGTATTACCATGTGACATCAATGCTGCTTTCAGCTGTCGATGTAACCGTTCAACAAGTCCGTTCGCGCAAGGATGATAGGCTGTGGTTTTGATGTTGTTAGAGCCGAGGAGTATAGTCAACTCACGAAAAAGGGTAGATTGGAACTGTGATCCACGATCAGTAGTAATAGTATATGGAACACCGTAATTACTTATCCAATATTGTAGAAAGTTTTTCGCTACGGTCTCAGCTGTAATACTGGTAATGGGAATGGCTATAGGCCAGCGGCTGAAACGGTCGACACAAGTTAAAATGTGGGTGAAACCATTAGAGATAGCCAGAGGACCGACAATGTCGAGATGAACGTGCTGAAAACGTTGGCTTGGTAGAGGAAAAGATCCTGGAGTACTAAGAGTATGGCGTTGAACTTTACTGCGTTGGCATCGGAGACAGGCTTTTGACCAATTTTGAATATCCGCATGCATGTTCGGCCAAACAAATCGATCAGTGATCAACTTACGAGTAGCACGAATGCCGGAATGAGAAAGGGAATGAAAATGTTCAAAAATGGATTTCCTAAGTAATTTCGGTACTAAAGGACGGGGTAGTTCGTTGGAAAAATCACACAAAACAGTCAAACTGGAGTTGGGAATGGGAATACGTTGGACTCGGAGAGATGACGAAGATTGCTAGTGCTGCATATCACTGTCATGTTGCTGAGCCTCTGCTAGCTGCGTGAGATCGAAGTTCGATCGACTGAGTGCTGTGAGTTGCATGCGAGAAAATGCCTCGGCAACTGTGTTCGACGAAGCAGATAGATAGCGAATGTCACTCGTAAATTGAGAAATATAGTCAAGGTGACGTATCTTACGTGGTGAATATCTATCAGCTGTGGCGGACAACGCAAAAGTGAGAGGTTTGTGGTCGGTCCAAACAATGAAATCGCGACCTTCGAGCAAATGTCTAAAATGACGAACAGCATAATATATAGCTAACAATTCGCGACCAAATGTACTATAACGGGTTTGGGCTGGTTGTAGACGACGAGAAAAGAATGCAAGCGGTTTAGTAACACCGTCAATACTTTGCTGCAGTACAGCGCCGACTGCTGCTTGTGATGCATCGGTGGCAAGTGAAAGTGAAGCATTGGGATTCCTGGACATGTAGGATAAGGTAGATGCTTCTTTCAGTGCAGATTTCAATCGTTGAAACGATTCAGCAGCATCTGCCGTCATTTTAAATTGTCGTTCCGTTCCGCGTAACAAATCAGTCATCGGTTGAGCGATGTTAGCACAGTGTGGAATAAATCTTCTGTAATAGTTAACTAACCCGAGAAATCGACGTAACTGTCGAAGCGAGGTGGGACATGGATAATCATTGATGGACGAAATTTTATCAAGCACAGAGCGAATTCCGTTTTGATCGACATGATGTCCCAAGATTTCGAGGGAAGCGACAGCAAAAAAGGCATTTATCTGGGTTAACCACAACGCCGAATTGTGAAAGTCGCTGAAAAACAGCATGCAGATGTTCTGCATGTTCCTGCTGAGAAGAACTGGCGATCAGGACGTCATCAATGTAGACATGCACAAAAGATAATCCCTGGAAAACTTGGTCCATGAATCTCTGGAAGGTTTGAGCAGCATTGCGTAAACCAAAGGGCATTTTTAAAAATTCGAAAAGACAAAAGGGTGTGGTAATAGCGGTTTTAGGGATATCTTCGTCGGCGACAGGTATCTGGTGATAAGCACGCACCAAATCTAGTTTAGAAAACACTGTCTTTCCGTGTAATGAAAGTGCAAAGTCATGAATATGAGGAATGGGGTAACGATCGGGAACAGTAACTCTGTTAAGGGAACGGTAATCACCGCACGGTCGCCAAGCATCAGATTTATTTTTCTCCACCATGTGAAGGGGGCTTGCATAAGGCGATTTGGATGGCCGGATAATTCCCAGTTCGAGCATATGTTCAAACTCACGTTTCGCTACATCGAACTTGTTTGGAGCCAAACGGCGGGGCTTGCTAAACACTGGAGGACCACGGGTCACAATGTGGTGTTTAACGTTATGTTTAACGACCGCAGCTTGTGTACAGGGTTTGAAAACTTCCGAAAATTCTTTCAGTAAGTCACTGAACGCAGATGGGATGTCAGGGGAATCGCAGAAATTACCAAAGGAGTTAATCTTTGTCAAATTATCAATAAGCTTTCGTTTAGCTATATTGACTGGAAGATCAAAATGTGAGAGGAAATCTGCTCCCAGAATCGGTACTTTGACATCAGCCAGCGTGAAAATCCATCGAAAGTCGCGTCGTAGACCCAATTCGACAGAAAGTGATCTTTGGCCGAATGTGGAAATTTTCGTGCCGTTTACCGCCTGCAACGTCATTGACGAAAGGCTCTTGCGTTCCTTAGTGGATGGTGGGATAACGCTAATCTCAGCACCAGTGTCGATGAGGAATCGCATTTTAGTGGCCCGGTCGTTAACGTAGAAAAGTCGGCTCTGAAGGGTGCCAGACAGAGCTGCTGCGTCTAATGCCTGGCTTCGCGGTCCGTTAGAACGACTAGTAGATCGTTTCTTGGGCTGACGAGGATGATGATTTCGTGAGTTACTACGAGATTGTGCGATGTTTTGTACTTGCAATGACAAGGAATTGAACATCGATTTTAACTCTTCAAAATCATTCTGGACAGGGATGCTTTTATGCGCGTCAGTGGTGTGTCTGACGTGAGACAAGGTAACGCTGTGCGAGATATCGTGAACTTCGTCTGCAATGCGTGCCAAGTGCTGGAGACTAGTATGCTTGTCCATAATGGCTAGGACTTTGCGGACGTCGTCTGTGAGACTCTGCTGCCATAATTCACGAATGATCATGTCATCAACAGGCTTGTCTCCTGATAATTGAAACATGTGTCGCAGGTGTTGTGAGGGAGTGTTATCACCCATTTCTAAACCGGACAAAAGTTTCCGTAGGTTTTGCTCGTCAGTAGATGAAGTACGTGAGATAATGGCATGTTTAAGTGCATCGTATGGATTATCAGCAGGGCGGTTATAAATTAAATCAGCAACCTCCTTTGCGACTGACGATGGCAACATACCAACTACACAATTATACTGGGATCGTTGAGTTTTTACGCGGTAAGACTCGAAAAGTGCTTCGATCTGTGCGAACCAGAGGCGAGGGTCGTCCATACCAAAAGAAGGAAGACTAAAGTGCGACATAGTGTCGGTAGAAATGTCCTCAGATGGGGTATTAGAAAATGCTGATTTAGAATCCATTTAGTAAATGAAAAATATATATAACAGCAAAATCAAAATAACTGGGAGTATATGGTAAGAACGAAAATTTCAAAAAGAAAAATGTTCGGGGCTCACCAATTTGTAGCGGTTGATCCAACGGAGATTTCACCACTAACAAAGTACGTCTCTGGTTATTGAACGCAATAAACCGGAACACAGTTCGCAACGAATAACAGCATACGAATCCCAGGCAGTCACACGCGATATACTTGTCCCAAAGCAGAACACGAGCGCGGCGTGAATCGTATATTCAAATTGTGTACATATTTACATGTATCATTAAAACAAAACAAAAATGAAATATGCAGGGTTATTGTAATAAAATATACAATAATGAAAACACCATAATGCGTACGGTATTATTGAAAACAAAATAATTATGCAATAAAATAGCAAACCTCATTTATTCCGCTTCGCACCCAATCCAAAAAACACGAATGTGTAGCAGTTTCAATGACAACGAGGGATGACAAATTCAAAGAGCGCGGGAACTGCTAAATAAAAATCACACAAAAATAAGCTCGGAAACTAATAAACTCAAGTAGTTCACTAAAACGAAATTGTGAAATTATACGAAAATACAAGCAATTTTTAACAAATGGATATCAGTAAAATAAAATCAATTGTTCATCGCACGCCCTCATTAAACGCACCTACCGATGTGTGAGCGATTAAGTCCTCAAGCAAATTATTTCAGAAGTTTACCACTCTTACACTGAAGATGTGTTGCCTAAGTTCCAAACGGTGATGATTTTTCGCGAGCTTCATTGTATGCCCTCTAGCCGAATGGTTGATCTCTAGAAAGAACAGGTTTAGAAAAAGCTCTTTGCCTATGTCTTTCAGGATTTTCCAGGTTTTTATTAGGTCACAACGCAGACGTCTGGGCCGAATTTTGAAGAGATATACAGAAATTAGATGTTTCTCGTGTGGTTTCTCATACATACGTTCAACCATTTTGGTAGGCGGACGTTAAAAACCCTATATTTGTATTTTTTTCCAATGAATAATGTACTCTAAGCTTGCACGCATTATTCAAAATAAGGACTGACAATCGCCGTATACAAAGCTGATAATACTTCTAAGGCTTTGCAAAAAACATTAGTGAAGCTCACCCGGTCGTAAATTCATACCAATGTTTGTGCAACCTCTTTTTTCGGAATGAGTACAACAATGGCTATCTTTCAATTATCCGGCAGGATGACCTTGCAGAGCGATGCGTTTAATAACCTACAGTGAGAGAGATCTGTTAATACGTAGATACTTTCATTACAGTTTTTGGATTCACATGATTATGTCTGGCGGATTTATTTGCATCCTAATTCTGCAGGACCTGAGCGACATCTTTCGCGCAAAAAACTACTTTGCTTACAGAAGCACCAATTTCAGTACCAAGAGTTTGAAATGAGTGAATCGCATAACCCCCAAGCATTCTATATACTCTTTTTAAAGAATTCATCAAAGCTGGTGCCTTACCGGAGTCAGAAAGGGTTTCCTCGCTGATGTCTTATATTAGGGTACCTGTGTGTGTGTCCAGCCATTAGGCTGGACATAGTTAAATTACTTCTTAGGACTTATTTTTTGGAGTTTAACGGGTAAGTTCCATAGCTTTGCTTAAGCCTTCGTTGTAGACTTACTGTGTAGTTTCTTGAAGCCTTTTCGCACCAAAAATTAATATAGGCCGCAAAAAGCAATATATGTCCGTCCGTTTCTTTTGAACCTAATAATGTTGCGTCGCATCACACGATTCCAGCAAGATAACTTATTCTTTAGCCGTACCAGGCGAAAAAGACAATAAGTTTCTTGAAGACTTACTATATTGCGCCTAATAAACTTCGATTCACTTTTGACGTCATCGTGTTCATAAAACATATAACATCCTTAAGCAGATAGCTGTACAGCATTCTAGTCAACTCCATTAATATTACGCCGCTATTTGACTGGTGGCTCACTGAAGCAGAGAACTGCTTGGAATAGTATATTGACATGAACACTTTTTCCCAAATGTAATTCAATTTAATGTAATTCAAACATTTAATTGTCCGAAGCAGATGTTACAGTTTTATCACGATAGACGCATTTACAAAGAAAGTGCTTAAACCTACCAAACTGAAATATATAGATTTAATATTTTCCAGACTTGTCCCTACTGAATAGTCTAAATTTGTTTGTTGCGCCGAGTAATGTATAAGTTTTCAAGTCTGGAATTTTGCAAATGTTATGGCTCATAAAGTTGTGAATAACCTAATCATCCATATAATGTACGTTTAACGCTGCGCGAGCAAATAATGCTCGAATGTTTCTCCAGCTATTATTGAGTATAAATAATGAAACAACCGAGGTTAGCCATCTTATTACAAATATATGTGGAGAGCTTAAAATTCTGAGCTTTTCATAGGAATTCAGATAAAAAATTTGTAATTTAATGTTTGATTTATTTTCGAAATTTTGCTCAAAATGTTTGCTAAAATTTCAGATTGTTTCTGACAACTAAAACTCTGTCAAAAGATAACCGAATGTTTTGAAATGGATTGAGCTGATTCTGTGAACACAATATCTGGTATAGCTACTTTCCTGTCAGCTACCTTTTGTTTCATGGAATAGAAAAGTGTTTCGATTTCTAGTTTATTAGTAGCATGTGCGAACCTCATATTGATGTGCAATTCATCGTTGATTCACACAGACTAGTTAAAAAAACAACTCTACCATAATTAGCGTGAAATAACTAGTAATCGTTCGAGAATTGGAAAGGCTTAGTCGCCCTTCAAAGTTATGGTCTAAGGAAAGCTTATACGATCGACTGGTGTAAAACAAAATCTTCGTGAGAAACGTCCAGCTTTATCAAAATTCAAATGAAATTCTACAGATTATAAACCAATCGTTCTTATTGCAGCTTGAAATAAAGTCGAACAAATCGCTTGATGATGCGCAACTGCGTATTAAACGACCGATAACCTTGTTATCTAAAAAGCTGTTGATACTGCTGTTTTTTATTATGTATTGTGAGATCATGTGAGCCAATGATCCGAACAAACTAAAACAGCTCCCATCAATTCACCATTTGTTGACTCGTTTGTTTAAAATATGCAGCGGGTGGAAAGATAGCTCGTTTCCTCTTAATTTCTTCACGCATCTGGATCCTGCTACTGCTGCTGCTAATATCAACAGATCGATCGACAGGTTTGCTAGAATAGGCTTCTTGGGACGAAAAATTCTAACAACAGTTTAGCAAATACTGTAGAACAGCTCTCCACTGCCCCTTTATAGATTACTACTTTAGTGCTGGCAATGAAAATGTGTCCATACAAGTGATCAAAAATGTCATTATCTTTAGTATAAATTTGCAATAAAGGTATTAGATGCAACTACAGCATTTAGGAAAAACTTTAATTTAAAGTTTATCATCAAATTAATTACTGATTTTCCAAAGAGGTGGTTTTCCAAAATTATGTAATAGATTTTACTTCATAAGGTTCACCTTCGAAATAATAAAAATTGTCGGGAATAGCGTATGCTATTAAACACCCTTTCTTTAATTTATTAGGCGGTTGAATTTGACTATGTAAGCTGGAAAGAGTTATGCAAAATACTTGATGCTATATGTTCCCCACCAAGACTGTCTAAACTCGTTCACTATTTTCAAATGGACAGATACTGGAGTTTCCAGTAACTTCGACAATTAATTTTCAGATGGTTTCAAAATTTGACAAGACGTCGGGCAAATATAAGTGTAATTTATCACGTCATACAGCATCTCATTAAAAGTGTTGATACATGCTAACTAGAGAATAAGAGGTATTCAGCTACAAAACGCTTTACAGATAAACGCTTCAAACGTACAAGATAGATACCAGATGTCATAAACTACAACCTGATGTTTGATAACGATAAAGCAATTATCACTCATTTCAAAGGGCACCTACATTAATTTGTCTGCTCCCCACATACAGAAAAATTAGGTCGTCATTATTCGGATTAAAATGCTTGGTCAATTGACTGTCTTGCCTCTGATTGTCAATGTTGAAATTTTTCAGCTCGAAAGGATACACTATTTCACATTTTAATTATTTCCGATAACGTCTCGCTAGTTACAGTGATTATTAAGGTGATGTTTTTTGAGGCGATCCTAGCCAACTAAACACAAAGATGATGGTATACGGAGCAAGTTAAATAAATGCCTTTTCATTGCCTAGAAACTTGAATTATCCAAAAATATTTTTTTTCTGAATCGAAAGCAGAAGGGATAGAATCCCGTTCAAGCTTTATCACAGCAATAAACATGGGTGACTTCTGCTGATAAAGCAAGACCTGAGAGTAGAGAAAAACCACTATATAACTCGGGGAATCAGGTTCACCCGTTTCAAAAAATGCCGATCCAACGCGCTTTAGAAGAGCGGTTTTGATGAAAGAGACTGAAGCCCTTTCGGTAGAGAGTTCCAAGTTTTCACCACCTGCGTGAATAGTGCGCTCGCATTACTCAGCTTTAGCCTTTTAGGCTTCTGCAACTTAAGATCATAATCACGAGTCCTTGACTCATCTACTAATCGGAAATACCGGAGGAACTCGTCTCTGAGTTGACCAAGAATTCCATGATCCATCTTAGTCCCCCTCCTTTGTACTCTCTCCAAGGAGTCACATTCGCCTTTAGACTAAGAAAATGCAACAGGTAGCCCATATTCCAACAGAGGATGAACATACGCAGAGAAAAGTGTCTGGAACATTTGTGAGGTAATGATCGCCAATGAACGCCGAATCGCCCAGAGCATCTTGGTCGCGCTGCCTATTCTCCGACAAATGTCAGCCCTCGACTTCAAGGAATCCATAACCAGAATCCCGAAGTCTTTTTCGACCGTCAACGATCTAATAGGATTACTACCCAGAAGGTATTCACCAGCACTGTCATCGGAGTATATGCTCATGACCACTGTTTCGTCTTCATTTATAGGCAGTGACTAGTGATGTGTCCAGCTCAGTCATCAACTGCTTGTTGCAGTTGCTTGTGGCTATCGCAGGAACTGACAGAGGCCCACAGTTTTAATTCATTTGCGAATAAGAGACAATCGATGGCTATCGCGTCCGGAATGCCATTCACAAAACTTTTGAATAACAATGGGCCAAGGACAGATTCCCGCAGCACTCCGGAGCTTGCTATTATCTGTGAAGACACAACTTTATTCACTTCTACACGGTTTGGCCGCACTGAGATGAAAGCCTCGGTCCACTTAAGAAGACACACTTGGATACCCAGACCTTCCAGATTGACGAGCAATCGGCGGTCGATGATCGAAATTGCGATTACAGAGGTCTATTTTAAAACTGTTCTACAGAGCATGTTCAATCTACTACTGCAACGACGCCCACGCCGGTGCGTCATATGGAGAGAATAATGGTGGTATTCGAGTCTATCCACTCTATTTGGATGCACCCTGTGAAGCCTAATCTTCAGCTAGTGACCAACAGATAACTCTTAAGAATGCTAAATGTGGATCACACCGACAGCGTGAAAATCCCATTATTTGACTAAGTACAGCCTACTGCTGTTGGGTTCAAAGAAAGACTGCTCCTACAAAATCAAACTTTCTAGTCATTTGTAACGCTGTGTGCATGAAATCGTCATGCACTTGTTTTGTAAATCCATCTTCAGCATCGATACAAGGAGGTTAACAAATGCAGCAAGAAGGAATATATGACTAATTATCATAATAGATCGAGTTAGGAAATAAAATCGTTGCAAGTAGCCCGCTGAATTGTTTTAGATAATTTTCAGTTCAGTTTGTGAGGTGTTTGTTTATAATAATGATGAGAGTATTGTCTAAGTCATCATTAGTCTCATTTGATTTTTCATTGTTTGTAACCATTCAAGATTCGAGATTCGAGAATTTATGGTATAAAAAGCTCGTAGCTGTACAACACGTTTTTTGTAACCATTGATCCAATAAGTTAAAGGATATTGCGTACATGCCACAATTATTTCCTGTTTTTATTTTTTGAACTTAATTATTCACCATTTTCTCTATATTATCACGAGTTTTGTATTTTAGTATATTACGCAACTAAAATCGCTATTGTGCTCGGGTTCAGAGATTGTTTGAAGCCACTGATAAATAATTTCGAGTGAGCTTTTTGAAATTTGCTGTGACATTAATGGCTGATTGCGCGTGTATCGGTAGGATTATATTGCGGTATCCCGCATATTGCCTACTAACGTGTTTATCGTTTGCTTGGTAGTTACAATAAACTGATGAGGAGTTACCTGAAGCGTTCCTACAATGTTCTTAGACTGCAAATTAGAGTATTTTTATTACTCTCCGATTTCTATTCGGAGGTCCAACAAGAAATTACATTGACTCAAACTCACATATCACATGAACGTCAACCAAATTAAATTAAGTATTTCATGTGAAACGGCTGTCTTTAATGCAATCCTTCGAGCAAGTACTAAATGAAATACGTTTCTTTTGAACCGTAGGTTGATTCGTCCAGTGAATGCCGGTTTGCATATTGACGCATTTTATGACAAATGGATGTGTTGCTAGTGAATACTCGAGATTTTCCACAAACGTTTATGAATCTTTTGCCATTATGTATGGTTTGAAAATAATACAACAGATGCAATCCGGGCAAAACAGAGCACACAAATTTTTGAATTTATTTGCAAATAATACGATGAATAACCGAAGAAATAACAACGTTTTTAAAAATTCGTTATCACTATATTTAGTGCATTAACGAAATAGTTCCAATCCATACTTGAAGAAATAAACAATAATTAAGATTTAAATCTACTCAAATAAATTTAATGAGAGTTAAAGACAATAACTTCAGTTACCAAATAATTTCTACTTTTAATCTGGGAGTAAGTTACCAGCGTAATCATATTATAATTATCCTGGATAGTAACAAATAATGTTAGAAATAAACATGGAATCCTTTTCGTGTATTTTTAATATACATGAATGGTTACTAAAACATTGTTCATGTTTTTAATTTTGATTTTTAAACATATTTTACATGAAATTGTTGATGTTTTCATATAGGCAACTTCTAGATCATATGTTTGCATGGATGTTTTCAAATTCCATCTGGAAGTTTTTATAAATGTAAGAGCAAACATGTTTTGTCAATAAAAGTTTTACCACTTCACAGGTTACCATATGTATGCAGTATAAAAAATGCAAAATATCAAATGAGGTCAACAGGACAAGGAGGTAATGTTGATCATTAATGACGTGGCCTCATTTGAATGCTCGCGTTTGCATCTGGCGCTCCATAAGGCGATGGTCCGGAGACTTTTCAAACAGTATCTACAATAAGTATATATGTAAATGTAAATGTAAAATTGGTATGAAATTGGATGAAACTTGGCTCACATGTTAGATTTTCTGATGAACGTTTTCACCAAAAGCCGCGAAACGCTAAATAAAATGCGTCAACAATTTATTCGGGAACTTTATGTCGCAAGTGCATTGACGCTTATGTAAAAATTTTTGAAGATTGCTTCAAAATCAGTTTCTAATTAAGCTATCATCCGTCTTCGAAACCTAAGGGGAGCGATCTTAAAGCTGAAAATCAGATTCTGAGTGGAATCCATGAGATTCAAACTGTTGAGCCGCTCACTTATAAGCAAGGTTTGTAAATTGTGTTTTGGTAATTGAATTGTATAACGGAGTATCTTTGTGAAACTATGATGCTTATTCATTTATAATTTTCGCTGTATTTGAATATAGGTATTTATTTATTGCTATAGCAATCCTTTCCGAATTACCCCTAGTATTTCACTTGCTTTTTGTATACTGTTTACCGATTCATAAAACGTATTCGGTTATCACTAGCCCGCATACCTAAGTCTACATTTCATCAAGCGCAACGGAATTCTTCGAATCCGAGGCTTTATGTGAACCCCAATTCTCCAAGTTGCATTATTTGACATTTATTTGGGTTAAATGTAAATTTACGCAGCTCTGACCACCACTATACCAAAATTTCGTATTAGCAGAATAATGTCTGGATCTCATCTATGGTGTCGAGACTTTGATGGTGAATAGGAAGAGATAACGTTGGTAGAATTATAATTGATAGTCAAAACTATATTTTAAAATTAGGTATAATCAAGGTAGCATTTTATAAGATCATCAATTTCATAGATTCATTAGTAGTAGTGCTGTCTAATCACTCTTACTGATTATATGCCTACTGTTATTGTCACTCATAAATTGTAGAGACTCCAAATTCCAGCTTAATGTGCAACTTTCTTATGTATAATGTCTAACTGATTCTTATCTCGTTGTGTCGCTTCTTCAAAGCAAACTTCTGAAGCAGTTAGCAGAGCATGCGATATTGCGTTGTGTTGAGTAAATACTGTAAAGATTTGTACACCTTTAAAATTTTCAACTACAAATGATCATAATGTGGTTAAAAAACGACTGTAAACCTGTTCCAAGTTTCCTGAATGAGAAGGTAGTAATTCTGAAAGTCTCGATTTGACTAATTCTTTAGTATTTCTTGACGAAAGAAACAAATGATAATCAAACGGTTTTTGCCTGGAATTATTATTCTTTTGAGTTTATATTACATAAACGCAAAATTACGAGGGCATGACAGCAAAATATATAGATCAGATTATTAAATCTAAAAATTGAATTAATAGAGCTAATATTGATAACAAAACTTATTTGGCCATTAATTCAATGAATTACATTCGTTCTATTTTCCAAGTGTATTTAAAGATCTAATATTAAAAAAATTTCGCGCATTTATCTTTGCTTTGCCATATCTATATGTTGTTCTGACCGCAAGATTCCAAAGTTTCCATGTAAATATATTAATTGAAAATTGTTTCAAAACAATTTTGCTGGCTACTTGTTATTTGAATCGCAAGGAATATACTAGAATATTTGTCAAAAATTACTGCTTTTATCCATCGAGGCGTTTCAAAACAAACAGGACTATAGTTTATCTATAGTTAGAAAATTAATTGTTTCTATATTTGAAATGTCTTCAAAGTAAAACGTTTATTCAAATTAAGTTTTGATCGATTGCAAATTATATTTTCATCCATAATTATCATCTATGGATATTTTCTAGGTTAGTTTTACTCGATTTCCAGAAAAAAACTACATGAAACATTCGAATTGAAGCTGCAAAATGCCTGTGGTTTGTATTTTTAACATATTTAGATTTTCTGTTCAGATTAAACGAAGGCTTATTAAGGGAATCGTCTCGGTAATTGGAGCGTTCCTTCTGCATTTCACGTATGGACACTTTTATACACTCGGTAAGAACCGAAGCAATTTCTAATGTACTCCAGCAAATATGGCCCCTTATATAATGGGCTTTCTAAGAAGCCGGACAGATAATAATTTAGAAGCAAGTCAAGCAATTTGGCTGTCAGCACTTGCACTTGGAATTCAAGGAATTTCTGTCCCGCTTGGAGGATTTGTTGCGAGAAAATTTGGTTATAGATTGGTCCTGGTAATAAGCTGTCTCATGGAAAGGTGAGTATAAATGTATAAATTGTTTTCTTATAAATCTATAATTCCAAACATTTTCAGAGACATTTCTGCAATACAAAGTAATCGTTTGTGATAGTTAACTACGCGAAGTATGATGAAAACTAAGTACTAATACACCTATAATGTTTAGATCATACATTAAAATTGCAACACTACTCAGTACAACACTGGCCAAAGTGCATTTCATAATTATCATGTTTTCGTCTTTTTCTCAGCGGCGGTATCATGTTAACACATTTTACCATCCAAAAATCGTTCCTTGCAACCGTTTTGTCATATTCTCTGATGAAAGGAGCTGGTTTCAGCTTTGGCTATTCGGTTGCACTTGCCGTTGCTTCTGCTGTGAGTTTCAATTAAAACTTGATGACTATATCCGTTCAAATTCGTATTTGCAAATTATATTTTGTTGCACTCTTTATAATAAATACTTGCGAAATTACATTGCGTATCAACGACCTACGTGTATTTTTAGATCTTCGAAAATTTCCCGGGACAAATGTATTCGAGCGATTTTAGCGTTCCTGACCATATCGAACACAATTTATTTTAGATGACATCATGGACGGTTATTTGATACAATTTTGGAAATTAATTTTATTTTTTGGATTTTACTATTATTCATACCACTGAAACAAACCCAAAAATTTCTGACTCTTTAATAATGATAATCCTCGCGGCTCATCTGGCAAATAATTAAATCTAAGTATACGACAGAGGAACTGAGAACTAGAATGCGATTGCAGTTGTATGCTCGAATTATGTGGTTATCATAAAGGTAAAATTGAATTAAAGTACGTCAGCACTGACTAATTATTTTTCTTTATGAAAACTAACGAGACATGTCTCATAAATGACGGACTATCAACTTATTTGCTGAATTATCAAACGTTATCAGACGGCCATATATAAACCTCGAGATATTTTTTGTAGTATCTGTTCTATCATTCAAGAGGTAAAATTTGCATTTGAAATTCAAAATGTTCATCTATATTTCAGTGGTTTCCTGAGCGAAAGGGCCTAGTAATGGGCATCATCGTTGGCGGATTCGGTTTGGGTTCACTGATATTCACGCCTATTCAGACTGCCTTCATTAACCCGCACAATATTCCAGTTGATAACGCGACAAGGTGAGATTTATGTCACGTTCACTTTTTGGTTTTGGCTTAAAAATTCACTTTTGTAAAGAGTTAGACTACTGGAAGTTTATTTTTATCAGTTATAGATTGTTTTATCAAAGCATCAGCAAAATAAATAATTGATAAAGGGGAGAATTTGGCTGAAAGGTTTGAAAGATATATCTACAAGTTTAAAATAAGATTTCACAATGTCTTGAGGAATAGGCTAATTTATCGTTAAGAAAAGTTTCCGACCTAATTTATGAAGTTTTAATTCACACAACAGATCGATACTAGTCGTACAACTCCAGTTCAGATAAATCAACATGCTGTCCTAAAATGCGAATTGCAAGCACTTACCTTATTTATACGAGTAAAATTCACCGACTTTTCTGGAATAACTGCGTTATCGCTTTATGGAAAATTTCATTGTATAAGTTTATCTTATATATCTTACTAAAAATTGTTGCTTAAAAATGTCAGCAACCAAGTTTTATACGTTATGCTGCATACAATGATTTAAATTGCCAGTCTCATCTTCAAATTAGAAACAAGTGTTTTAGAATATCGATAGTTTAAAATGTGACAAAAAGCACAATCTGAAGCGTGAAATATTCTTTGCTAACAGAAAACAAATGAAACATTTCGTGATGGGAACAGGGATGATTGGTGGCTGAAATACCAGAATGTGTTCAAATAAATAATCGTTTTAATCGCGTTCACTATCGTACCTAATGAACAGGTTTGGGGCAACTTCTTCCACTCTGGCGCGATTTCGGGTCTTATTTACTTGTCTAACGTAATGAAAAATAATACTGATACACATGAAATTCGACTCCATATTTTGTCGCTCTAATGCTAATCAATTCAACTATCCTTAGATCACGCTTTCCATAAATATGAGCACGTAAATATTTCATATAATGACCGGAAATTCAAATAACGAGGAGTTTTTGTCTATACGCATTTGGAAAATACCGTTTTGTTTCACGTGATGGATGTCCCGAGCTAGACCCAGAAGATCCAATACATGCGGGCGCCGATCAATTTATCCTTACTCGGTTAACACATTCCCTATTCCACTTTATCTATTACAGAGATGTTTAAAATTTTTACATACCAATAATGAAATTATTGGTTAAACACACATTACATTACGTACTAGTATTTTAGATCACCTTTTCTCGAAAGCTTCGCAGTTCTTCTATTTCATATTTTGCTAAAAGCGAAAGTTAAACGCAATTTAAGAGAAATCTGAACCGTTAATTTTCGAAGGAAGCTCCGAATTTCACATTATACATTTTGCCGTGTAAATACCGTCAGCTACTCATATATCAAGAAAAGAATTACCTGGGTTGTGTGTGAGATTGAAATACATGCAAATGAGCATTCTTATTTATGATAATGTTGCTTGATGTTGGGATTCTCGCAAACGTTAATTCGTAATTTCACACATACATACATACGTACATACATATGCATACATACATACATACATACATACATAGATACATACATACATACATACATACATACGTACATATATACATAGATACACACACACATACATACATACATACATACATACATACACACATACATACATACATACATACATACATACATACATACATACATACATACATACATATATATATATATATATATATAAACATACATACAAACATTCATACCCAAGTTTATCTCATTTAATACTATTTGCTGGGAGTTGTAAAAAATGTGTCAATAAGCATGAAGCATTATCAAGATGTTTCCGTCCATTCATTCATCTGTTTATCAATCTACCCATCTGTCCATAGAGCCGAACCTGCACAGATCTAGACAGCCAGTAGTGAAAACCTCGTTTTAAATAAATATTTGTTGCTATTTATCTTCAACATTACTTTCTAACTAATTGATTTGATATTTTTCAGACAATTTACCGACGAAAGGGTTCTAGAAAAAGTTCCATCGGTATTTCTTCTTCTTGGAACGGTATTGCTGAGTATTCAGTGCATCGCGTTATGTATGATTCGTAAAGAGAAACCAACAGTAAGTGGGTATTTTGTTCGATTTTTTAATATGTGATGTTTAATTTTTGAAATAGTGAAACCAATTCCGATCACAAATTATCACAAAACAATAAAAAGAGATAGAAAATGTCAACGAGAATAACTTTAACTCAATTATTTAGTTTTGCCAAATTTTGATTCAAATATCTAGAAGAAAATTCAGTGAACGATATCAAACTAGTGACGTTCTAGTTGGCAATATAATATGCAATTTGATATCGAGTAATAGATAAAACTGGGATTTACCTAGTTCGTTTTAGAGATATTAGAAAATATCGGTATAAAATGTATGTCATAAGAAGCTCGATGCTGTTGCAAGACTATTTTTAGGACACTTCGTAAAAGATGCAACGGTGCATTATCTCAAAATATTTGCAATGCGCTGCAGGATCATTGCAAGATAACAGCACAAAAATGAGGTAATCTACACGATAGGATATACTGTGAAATTAATTGAAACCCAAAACCATGATGGCGAAGCCAGGAGGCGTAAAATGAGAGCCTACTTATCTAAGTACTAATAAAATTAAATTAATGACTTCCGAATAATTTACCAAGGTTGATGACGCATATATACTTTGGTGATTAGAACGTTACGGGCATGAAACAGTCTAACATCGTGTCCTTATATATGGTTAGTTTGAGTAACCTCTGTTAATATGTGCACACTCTTCTACATTAACCTACATTCGTTCACTTTGGTCTTCTCTCGATGCAGGCAAACGCTGCTGCTACCGATAAAAATGAACAGAGGTGAGTGTGGAGTGATTAGTTTGGTTGCAATTATGTTAAACTGAATTCCATTGAACTTGTCCCTCAAGATATGTTCATTAAGATGCAGGAATCTGGAATGAGCGCCTTTATCATTGATAATTAGATTCGGACGAATGGTTTTCCATTTCTTATGAATCATTTCTAAGAAAGCCTGGTCCAAAGTTCTACATGCCACATTTGATGTGTCTGTCGCTTCCCGTGTACGAACATTACGTCTTCGATTGCTTCTTATTTTGCTGATAGATATTTTCCTCATCAATTGGCGTTGTAAAATTCCGTTCAGATATTAAATTTATTTTTAAAAATGTTTAAACGTAACCGTGATGGTCTGATATACTTTTGCACGAGTGCCACAGCGTTCACTTGCGTTAGATTAACATGAATACTCTCTGTGTTAGGCAATTAGGTTGACTATTCGTGGTCCTGTATACACGAATTTACACACCAGCCTTAATGAAGTTATTTTAGGAGTGCAAACGAGTGATTTCCCTATTTTGAATCTCACGCTCTGCGTTTGCGTCCGGAAGGTTTCCATACCTTAACCTGCTCTGATTGATTACATTCAAATAGCTTATTACTATGATTACGACACGATAGGTCAAAACCGTATTCAACCATGTCATGTCATACTCCTTGAATGGTAAGCGTAAATCACATGCGCAATGGACACACCAGATTTTGGCAAGCTCTATTTTTCGCGTATTGGTAATGCGTTAAGTATGGCTTCAAGACTTCATTCCTGGTAA
Source organism: Atriophallophorus winterbourni (assembly GCA_013407085.1). Classification (NCBI taxonomy): domain Eukaryota; kingdom Metazoa; phylum Platyhelminthes; class Trematoda; order Plagiorchiida; family Microphallidae; genus Atriophallophorus; species Atriophallophorus winterbourni. The sequence goes on from JACCGJ010017302.1 coordinate 20,996, forward strand.
CAGTTTTCAAAATACAGAGGATGTTCAACTATTCA
>JACCGJ010017303.1:0-47550 GCA_013407085.1 Atriophallophorus winterbourni
TGCGCCATCCGTCTACACAAATACTAGTTCGAAACGCGAAGAGTCCAGCGGATACGCATAGCTGATGAGAGGCAAAAACCTCGAAACCGGTCCTGTGCTTCCGGTGAGATTTTAGCGTTTTGGAATGGTATTCTACGCTGAACTATCCAGAGGTTGTAATAACCCTCGCGGCAATACGCCGTTGGATCAGTTGGGCTTAGTTTAGCCCCTTCAGCTACTTATAAAGTAGCGAGTAGACGCGAACTTCAGTTCACATTGCGCCATCCGTCTACACAAATACTAGTTCGAAACGCGAAGAGTCAGCGGATACGCATAGCTGATGAGAGGCAAAAACCTCGAAACCGGTCCTGTGCTTCCGGTGAGATTTTAGCGTTTCCGAATGGTATTCTACTTTGAACTATCCTGGGGTTGTAATAACCCTCGCGGCAATACGCCGTTGGATCAGTTGGGACTTAGTTTAGTCCCTTCAGCTACTTATAAAATAGCGGTTAGACGAGAACTTCAGTTCTTATTACGCCATCCGTCTGCACAAATACTAGGTCGAAACGCGAAGAGTCCAGCGGATACGCATAGCTGATGAGAGGCAAAAACCTCGAAACCGGTCCTGTGCTTCCGGTGAGATTTTAGCGTTTTGGAATGGTATTCTACTCTGATCTATCCTGGGGTTGTAATAACCCTCGCGGCAATACGCAGTTGGATCAGTTGGGGCTTAGTTTAGTCCCTTCAGCTACTTATAAAGTAGCGAGTAGACGAACTTCGATTCGCATTGCGCGATCCGTCTACACAAATACTAGTTCGAAACGCGAAGAGTCCAGCGGATACGCATAGCTGATGAGAGGCAAAAACCTCGAAACCGGTCCTGTGCCTCCGGTGAGATTTTAGCGTTTCGGAATGTTATTCTACTTCGAACCAGCCTGGGGTTGTAATAACCTTCGCGGCAACAGGCCGTTCGATCAGTTGGGGCTTAGTTTAGTCCCTTCAGCTACTTATAAAGTAGCGAGTAGACGCGAACTCCGATTCACATTGCGCCATCCGTCTACACAAATACTAGTTCGAAACGCGAAGAGTCCAGCTGATACGCATAGCTGATGAGAGGCAAAAACCACGAAACCGGTCCTGTGTTCCGGTGAGATTTTAGCGTTTCGGAATGGTATTCTACTTCGAAATAGCCTGGGGTTGTAATAACCCTCGCGGCAACAGGCCGTTCGATCAGTTGGGACTTAGTTTAGTCCCTTCAGCTACTTATAAAGTAGCGAGTAGACGCGAACTTCGATTCAAATTGCGCAATCCGTCTACACAAATACTAGTTCGAAACGCGAAGAGTCCAGCGGATACGCATAGCTGATGAGAGGCAAAAACCTCGAAACCGGTCCTGTGCTTCCGGTGAGATTTTAGCGTTTCGGATTGGTATTCTACTTCGAACTAGCCTGGGGTTGTAATAACCCTCGCGGCAACAGGCCGTTCGATCAGTTGGGACTTAGTTTAGTCCCTTCAGCTACTTATAAAGTAGCGAGTAGACGCGAACTTCGATTCAAATTGCTGAAGTGTTTTCAAAAGCTGGTTTACAAAGCATGTTCAACCTATTGTGGTGGCTTAGTTATGTATACAGAATGGAAGATGATCGCATTCCGAAAGATCTACTGTATGGTGAGTTGCAATTAGGAAGTCGACCATTGGGCGGACCGCACTTGCGGTACAAAGACGTTTGCAAAGAAGGTATGAAAGCTCTTGGCATTGACTCCACGAATGGGAAGAACTTGCTCTTTAGCGCTCACATTGGAGGCATTCTGTAAAACGTTGACTGCAAGCGGTTAAGGTGCAGATACAGCTCTGCTGAACGCCGGCATGCAACTGAAGCACTAGAACCGAGTTTTGACTATTGTTGCCAGCGCTGCTGGAGAGATTTTGCCTCTCGAATTTGACTAATTAGCCACTTATAAGCTGTAGAACATGGAAATTCATGCGATTGTAATGTACATTCATGGCCGACATCGACCGAAGTAGGCCAACAATAACAATATCTAGCTATTTGGATCGCCGCTGTGATCGATACATTTTTATGAAGTTTTCATACAAAAGTGAACGAAATCCATTTTAAATAAAATTTAAATATTGCGTAGGATGTCCGCTCGATTTGATGGCAATCGGTCAACAATCACCAGTGAAGTGTTCGAATATATATTGTTCAATCTTCGTGGTAGCAAGACCGCAAGCTGAAATAAACCAACAGGCAATAATAACCACACGCAGATTTGTACTATTGCAAAAACGTTCTAGATATGTTAACAAACGTTCCCTGAAACAATCAAAAATCACAAAATGATGATGGGCCTCAAATATTAAGCGGAAGCTGTCAAATTGTGTTCCATGTATCTGAATGGCCACCTGACTCAGTCAACAAATACATCAGAGTGGTCGATTTACTGAGAGCAGCGTTAAGTGCTGCATAATTTAGATTTGCAATTGTGTTCATTAGAAATTCTGCTCTTTGCATCGAAGTAATTCTAAATGTGGTTGAGCTAACTTTGCGTGATAAAGTATATAGCGTCTTTATTAATTGGCGAGGCCCAGAAAATGATTCAAATGACGGATTGCATTTAGGTACGGGTAGTCATGTATTGCTAATACCTATTTTACTGATCTAATACCGGATGAGTCGATGTTATGGTACAAAATGTTAATGGATGGCTCATCCAAAATAGATTAATGCGAGTTCACTATAATGGCAAAGACATCAAGCGATCGAGTACTGTACATTAACGAATATTATGCTCTGTTTTGTGTTGTTCTTTCGACTAAATTTTCATCAATATACACATAGACGAATGACAATCCTTACAATACGTGGTTCACAAATTAATTGAATTTCTGGGCGGCTTTCAAGAGACCAACAGTCATTCGGGAAATTTTTAAAAAATCCACTGTCATCGGAATCTTATTTTCTATCATAGGGATTAGATAGTTAGCAGAAACCGAATCTAGCTTCGAAAAGACGTTTTGCGATAGCCAGGTGATTTGGAGAAAGACTGCATGATTCAGAAATCACTGGGTGACAAGTAGTGACTCTATGATGCTCGAATATATGTTTAATCTCAGATGTTATTAATTGAGGTTTAGAAACTTCTGAAAACTTTGCCATTCGTTCAACTAACGATGAGAAGATGGGTGGTCATAACCGCTCATAACACGAATTGCTTGGATGGGTGTATCAGTATCAGTATCAGTGCCCAGATTGTTTCGAAGGTGTGCTTGAAAACACTCGCCACTACCTGGATTGATTCGTAAGTAACACAGACGTGTGTAACTGTGAATGGAAGATAGAAGAGGTATCATCGCCGAAAGGTGAATAATGATATTTGCTCATATTAATCAGCTTCGTGATATTATCAATTATCCTTCGTTGGCTTATAACGTCAGGTTGAAATTGGACAAAAAATCAAGAGCACCAGAAACTGATAACCATTGGTGGCCATGCGTGTACCCTTACTGATACATGCGTTCAATTTGTGAAAGTGGGATGACACAGAGTTCCGCGCATGTTTCTACTAGAAAGGGCAATTTATTCGCGTTCTCTGTGACGAAGAAAAGTCGGCTTACTTCGTTGCCAAACAGTACATCTTTATCTACAGCATGGATAGCCGATTTCTTTGATCATAAGAATCTGACGAGAATGTGCATTGCTTAGTGCATCGATTACTGAGTTCGTCGGAACGCGGTGGTAGAATCACAGTGAAAAGTGGTTGTTGTTGCTCCAGGTATCAATTCCTTTACGGCTTGAATTTGTGAGCTCAGTTCCTGAAGTTTTCATTCAAGTGACGTGAGTTCTTACTCTATTACTGAAGAAGACGATTTACTGATAGTATGTATAACAGCAATATTTCTCTTTAGGATTTCATACACATAATCTGCAACTTTAGCAAACTTTACGAGATTTTTGAATGTTGTAACCGACAATTCGGTCCGGGGAAAATCGAGTTCAACGTCAAAGATTTCTGTCACGTTATGAACACCAATGTGTCTATCGAACGGTTGAGTTACGCGTCCAAACCCACCAATATATTGACAAGACAATACGTGAGATGAGTACGGTACTATTGAAGCAAAATAATTATACAATAAAAATAGCAAACCTCAATTATTCCGCTTCGTACTGAATCCAAAAACAAGAATATTCAACAGCAACAATGACCACGAACGATTGCAACTTCAAATAGCGCGCAAACGGCCAAATAAAGATACACAAATATAAGCTCAAGAACGAATAAATTCAAGTAGTTCGGTAAAACAAAAATGGTAAAAATATACAAAAATACCAGCAGATTTAAACAGTTAGTTGTCAATAAAATAAATTCAATGTACATCTTACACCGCCCCCCGAAATCGCGCCGAATTTCTCAAAGGCTGACAACGAACATGCTCTGGTATTCTACCCTTTATATTTACCCAACGCTGATTATATTATAATGGTAATCGGACGATATTACCTAGGAACAAAGTGAGATAATGTCACGATGCACAAGACGTTCTCCATGCCTCACACATGTGACAAAATTCACCAGATATTTCAGCCAGATTGGTTAGAAGCCAGACGTTTTTCATGCCTTACCACAACCAATCTAGCTGGCCTGGTCCCTTAACGTGACAAAACCAGTTCCGATAACAGCAGCCACGTTCGATGATGTATTTTCTTCCGGTACAGTCAAATCAGTCCAAAAGCATGTTTGCTCTAATTCGAAATGAATTTCTTCCTTGAGTACGGTAGTAAGTGATACTACCAGCTTAGCGGCTACTAATTTCAGACACGAAATAGTAGCAGGCTTGACTAGAGCAACTCGCGACTTCGAGCAGAGTAGGCAACAATATGACTTAGGACTAAATCGAATGTAAATCGTGGCTTCATACATAAGTTCCAACGCATCACAGAATGCATGTAACTGAAGCGGAACTACGTCAGCACCTTTGCGCTTCATAGATCGAGGAATTCTTTGGTATTGCGGTTCCATCACGCTTGCACATTTATGAAGTACCTCAGGATTTCGCAGAAACCTATAATGCAGACTCTGTAAGCGCGACTTTGCTCGTTTACGGTTGCGGCAGATTCTATGGAAATCTCTTTCCCAAGGTAGACATACTTCAAAATTGCCATCTTTCTGTTTAGTCCCACGATACGCTTGTAACACATCCGCTCCAATAAACAGGCCAACTGTGGTATCGGGACCATCATTTGAAACAAGATCCTTCAAATGACTAGGTTAAGTGAGGCGGTCCTTTTTCGTCAAATGCTCAACCATTTCAGGAAGTTGCATAGACTCATTCATCATAGACAATTCAAATCTTACTCGTGCAATCCGAGTAGCATTTGCAGCTATCAACAGTTCTAACTCAGCCTCTTGACGCATCTGTTCTTCCGCTAATTGTGCCAACAGAAACTGAGCCCTAAGATTATGAGAGCTAAAACTAACTACCGAACCAGAGCATGACATGTTATCAACCAATGAAGAAACACCGACTTGCCCGTCAAACCGGTCCTTTTCATTGTTTCTTGGATGGATCTCTGACCACTTGTTCTCCATTTTTTCCCTATGTTCGAAACGAAGCAAATTGAGTACTACCAATTTGAGTACTGTCCTAATGTTCCAAATGAAGCAAATTGAGTACTGCCAATTTAAGTACTGTCCCAATGTTCCAAACGAAGCAAATTGAGTACTGTAACCGACAATTCGGTCCGGGGAAAATTGAGTTCATCGTCAAAGATTTCAGTCACGTTATAAACACCAATGTGTCTATCCAACGGCTGAGTTACGCGTCCAACCCACCAATATATTGACAAGACAATACGTGAGATGAGTACGGTACTATTGAAGCAAAATAATTATACAATAAAAATAGCAAACCTCAATTATTCCGCTTCGTAATGAATCCAAAAACAAGAATATTCAACAGCAACAATGACCACGAATGATTGCAACTTCAAATAGGGCGCATAAGGCCAAATAAAGATACACAAATATAAGCTCAAGAACGAATAAATTCAAGTACCGTAAATACCCGCGTAGAGGACGATTCCATGGATAGGACGCAGTGGATATTTGACCCTGAAAACGATGGAAAAACTGTGTACCTATATATAGGACGCATCCTAATTTTAGTCCTTAATTCCCATTAATTTTAATAGAAACGGTGAACTTAAGTCAAACACGGTGACCTCCATACAATCACTATGATCGTTGGGTTGACTCATTCATCCTGTCAGTCAGCAGATGTCTGTCTAGCCTATGTAGACTCTCGTGGAAAATGCACTTCTCATTCTTGGGCGTCATGCCGAATGATTGGATGACATTTTTTAACGAACAGTTTCTGCTCCAACGAGAGTAAAATACTACTCCATGATTGGTTGATATTACACTTTCATGATATTAAACATCGGAGGTATAAATATTCTACCTAGTACCGGTGTTTTTAAAGATACAGTTCATTAATACCCTTCAACATGACGAAGACAAAACGACAGAGCTATACTTCAAACTTTAAAAAGGAAGTGATCAAGTACGCGAAAGAAAACGGGAACAGGGCAGCTGAGCGGCAATTTGGTCCGACTGAATGCGTGATTAGAAAATGGAGAAAAGCCGAAAGTACCATTAAAGAAATGCGAAAGGTTAAGAGGGTGAACAGAGGCTCGAAGGCTCACCACCCTAACCTGGAAAAGGCGCTCATTAAATGGATTTAAGATACTCGTCGGAACTGTCTGGTGGTCAGCACCACTACCGTTCGTTTACAGGCACTAAGAGCAAAGCATTGCAGATTTTAAGGCGTCGATGAACTGGCGCAGTAGATTTTTTGGAAGAAATAACCTATCAATAAGACGAAGAACTAAATTTTTGATATTATTATAAAAGCATAATTTTTATAATAAAAGTATCCATGGATAAGACGCACCTGGGTTTTTAAGGCAACTTATGAAGAAAAAAAAGTGCGTCCTATACGCGGGTATTTACGGTAGTTCGGTAAAACAAAAATGGTAAAAATTTACAAAAATACCAGCAGATTTAAACAGTTAGTTGTCAATAAAATAAATTCAATGTACATCTTACAAATGTCTTTCGGCGACATCTTCTACCAAAATTTCTTCAAAACGGATTCGCTGAATAACATGGCACCTTATAACTCAAGCAAGCCTCGAAGAAGCCGTTAGGATGTATTGTGATTTAGTTTGATACCCAAAAGCCACTAGGGGAGATTGTGTTCATCAGACGAAGCTGAACGTGAAATCAAAGCCGATTTCAGCAACTCATATGGCTGTTTAGCAGATCTGTTGTATATGATATCTGCGACTTCAAACGCAAATGTAGGCAATACACATCCAATGACCTAATGATTCATTACCTTTTGGCTAATCACACTTCAAGTTTCAAGAATGACTTCTACTCGAGCAGACCAGAATCGAGCATTTGTTGAAATAAATCCAGAAAGTGATATATGAGGGATGACTGCCTTGTTTACTAATGGTTGTGAAGCACAGTCATTTATTGTATAAAAATAAAACAAATAATATACTACAAAATTAAGAGAATGAGTAATATGATATTGAAAAATATAATCTGGCCCACCAAATTGTGGTGTTTCAGGTTACGTGAAATTACAGTATCTCTATCAATGACAAAGTAATCACACACATTATTCCTTCAATTGGAAAGCATATCTTCCAGAATCGACGATTAGTTTATTCCTTCAGTGCGCGAAGGTTTTATAGCAGATATAGCCACAGAGAATTCTATATAAATCAAGGCTGAAATATGGATCTGTACTTGTAGAGCAGGCTAACAATATTCCCACAACTGGCAGTCAGAATTCCCCTGACGCAGCACGAATATCGCAGTAAGGAAAAAAACAACTCCGAAATGTAAGAAATTTGTAATCACAAAATCCGCATACAGATTCAAATTTCACTGATATCGAGACAAACATCATAATATTTATAATCAAGAATGGAGGATCAAGATTTTAGGGTGAAAAAGAAATTAACCTGCATAAACCATCAGATAACAGCTATAAAATGGAGAGGATGCGATCAAAATTTCATTGAGGTTTATGCTGCGTGTTTATTCATAAGGGGTCATTATTAGTCTGCACTTTGATATAAGCATCCGGGTTTGATTTAAAAAGCGGATAGCGGTAGCGTTCACAATATCTGATAAACGTGAATTTCGCAGTAATCGAATGCACAAAAGAATGACGTCTGCATATCGAGTTTTCAGTGCGGCATGACGGGACAACTTGAATGACTCCATGTATTCATAAGGACTTCTCACAAATTGCGGAAAATGTGTGGGGTATTTTTGATTAGAGCAATACCTATTTTTCTGTTGAGATGTTTTAAACCTGCTTACAAGTGCTTCAATTTTGTGTATATTTGAACGTTGCAGTTAATAAATAAAAACTATGTCATTTCAAATTTAATTAGCAGTAAATTTAAATGCACTTATTTAAGCGCATTATACAAATGCGAAACAAGATGTGAATTGTGATGATGGTTGATGACGGTAGAAGAATCCGGTTATCGTCAACCCTTGATCCAGTTGTATATCAAACCATCATTTCTAGAGGTATGTATATTTTATTTCTTCGAATTTTTTTTATTTTTTCTGCGTTCTTATTATTTTTGAAACATGTTTAATATTTGTTCATTTCGCACGTTCATGATGTGCCTTTCACAGCACAATTTATGAAGTACATAAAGAAGTCTAAGTCAATGTAGTTTATGCCAAACAATCATCAATAATCACATGCTTATAGTGTGAATCTGTTTATTGAAATAAAGCGAATGTGAATATCTTCTTCTGACTAATTGTGTGAGATACACCTTGTGAACCACATTATTCTCTGTCACTTAAGCAGGTGCTATCGTTCTTCTATCTTTCGTTTGTGTCGTGCATCTAATAAAAACTCAGCTGTTTTACACTGTCAACCACATGGTGCGGACGTTTAGTAAAATATTTATTGGTGCAGATATATCCGAAGTTAGTAGGATTCAATGTTGATTTTTTGGTTTTTAACTAAAGTGTGGAAGCGGTTTAGATTATTTTGAAATTCTCTAATGCCATTTAAATTAGCTATTTTTCATATTTTCGAGTGATTGATGTATAACAAGCAAGCCGCTATTTTGGTGATCGCTGATGTTTAGTTGTAACGGATCCAGTCACGAGATACTTGGGTGGGTTGTGACATTATCATGCTTTCGCGCTCTAGCCGAACATCAAAATATGTATTTGGGCATATGTTTTATTCATCCAGTATTTCATTACATTTTTGCTGCGGCCGAGACTAGCTTTACCGGCTACTCCCAATATGTTGACATAAATGTGGTCCCTTTGTTTCTCTAGTTAATGGCAGTGCCCTCGAATAAACAACTTGCCAAGATCATGCTCGTAATCTGATGACCGTTTTAAAAGTTTCTGAAAGACATTTGATAGTTTTATTTTTAGCAATATGACTTCCTTAACTGGACGCTCATAGTCCATAATGGCGAACGTTCTAATCATGCTGCTGAACAGATGTGTCACATGTGTCATGCTATTTATTTTTTTACCAAACGCTAATACAATTCTTCGATGGAAACAATACATTCATTTATTGGTGAAGTAATTCTTTAGATTTTTGCGAAAATTGCTGTGAACGTGCTTCTTAGTTTCTGATGCACCTGTGCTTCGTCATTCATGGTGTTTGAGCCTAAGCTCGACGGTAAATACTAGATCTTTTGTAGCTCGAAATAATGATGCCAGCTGGTCTTCTATTGTTTAGGCTGGTTTAATAAATTCATTTTCAATGCCATATCGCGTCTTATTCGCGAATTCTGGTAGAGGTTAGGGAAAACGACCGGGTGACCAGTGCGTGACATAGCGCGCTGAGATGAAGAAACTCACCTTAGCGCTAGACTCAGTGTGGCATATTCGTTTGTCTATGTGAACTGCTGATCGTTGGTCGGAAACTCTATGCGATTTGGCTTCAAAGCGAAGTCAGTTATACGTCAGTTTATTTTATACTGTGTCATAATTTTTTATCTCATAACATTTTATTTTATATGATATCGAAGAGAAACGCAAAACTTAAAATATTATCAGATGAAACTACAAAAACAAGCTGTTTTACGAGCGTTTGCTGTTTTGTATCTGTTATTCCTGCATTTTGCCGCTTGTCATTTCGCCCGCCTTCGAAACGGTGCTGCGTGTTGATGATGATACGGTTGAACTAAACAAAATAACAAACCGAAGTTTTCTTAACAACTGTGCTATCAGACTTGCCGTTAAAAAGCTTTCTCTTTGGTGATCTAGTAACCTACCGAAAATCGGATTCTTGCTAATGATGATGTTATTCATGTCACACTGTGAATTAAAATTAATTGATACAGTAGTTGATTATTTATTACTTATGCAAGTCACATTCAGGGATAGAACTATCCAAAAGATCGCATTGTGCAGTCAGCATTCCGTTAGCTCCTTCCATATTAGTTATTTCAATGTCTTCTGTATCTCAAACACAAGTTAACTGTTTTGAGAACTCTAAGCTTTGCGCTGTTCAGAACCGTTAATATTGTGAAAGTAATGTGTTGCTTACATACCCAGCATTTACTTGGCTAGTATAATAGTTTTGATTTGACGCAATTATGTTCTCGATAACTTGTCCGTGAGATTCATTTTCATTCAAACAGTGGTGAAGTAACTTTGAATCTTAAAAGATTCCCTTGCATATCACAACTAATTTGCTGTGTTTTGCTGGATGTAGTGCGTTAGTTGCTGGAGAAATATAACAAGGTCACCTAGCTTATTTCTACAGCCATCAGACACACAAGCGAACAAAAAAATGAGTAAAAGCTTCATTTCAAAATAAATGAATTTATAGCCCTAGAACAATGCTTTATCAGTCGGTACATTTTGGAAAACATGATGCAGTATGACATTATACATGCGGTGCAAATGCAATTTTTAGGTTAACACCTCAATTTCACAATTTACTCAGTGTCAAATAAGACAAATAACTTTCAATAAATATACGTTTCGGTTAATCTAATGTTTTCTACGAAGTATTCCATTGATATTTTCATTTGACTAACTCCTGGTGCACTTGATGTAAATAATTCATGAGAATATATTAATAAGTTGTTAACGGGAAACAAATTATTGATCCAAAATAGATCTCAAGCTATCTTTATACGAAAAACATCTTGCTCACGAAATGGTTATGTTAATTGATGTCCAACCATGACTTTGACTTCGTGTATATTTACAAAACATATATTTATAAAACATGAGGTCCAAATTATCTGGTTGATAAGTATACTGTCTTGTACATGTTTGTACACATAAAAAATTTATGCAACATTATTCCTGTTTTAAAATTTCAAATATTTTGAATACATGGCTTTTTCTACTTCTCGGTATTTCTTTGGTCTTCATCATCGTCAGAAGCAGCTTAAAATCCTAATGTAGCAAGAAAATGTCACACGGGTAGAGGTTGACATGCTTTTTACGTGTAAACGTTTATTACGCTATCGACCACACCTCCAGGATACTCAGTAGAACGTTCACGACGTTCGTTCATCCGCTTCCGGTCCAGATATTTATTAGGTCACGATTTACACCCAGAGGAAATTCAGTCAACACCTAAGCTCCACCCAGGAGAGCGTCAATCGGTCGAGTGTTGCACGAATGTGCAATCGTTCAGTACTTTGTGCTGTGCGGCTAACACCGTGCTAAATTGATTGGCCAAAGGTAGTGAGCTGCATGCTGAAAGCCTGGAGTCTCACTATCGTTTCCTGTTCTTTTTTCTTCCTCGTATCTGTCTAGGTCTGGGCAACCTGACAGTACCTTCGCCTACGTGCAGTTTCTGACTGTGCGGCACTTTGCCTGGATCAGGCTTGTGCTCTTATATCAAGGGTTTATTAAAAAAAAGACGGTCACTTTCGTGCTGCGATTGTTCTGTAACCCAAAGCTTTGGCTTTTAATTGTTTTCGTCGATTTTCTTTGAATTCTGCTGTTGCATTATGTCGGCGGTAAAGGTTCAACGGGCCTTCTGATAGCTCTTGATTTACAATATGTATTCCACTTCTCTGCAGTAACACATAAGTAACTTTAACGGAATATATATATATATATATATATATATATATATATATTCCGTTCAAGTTACTTGTTTATCACTCATGTTTTCCAAATCAAAATTTTTATGGTTGTGCTCTTGTGCATGTTTGCCAAACTGCTTTCGTTTCTATTGGAGCTGTTTTATTCTAGTGTTTCTAATACCAGTGGAATTTTTATCTAAACCTTATTGCATGAACTCACAAGCCTGGATCTAGGCCAGGTGCCACACATGATCTAAGCCACTGTCATGTTGCCAGACTTGGAAATAAGGAAAATCAAACGGCGGTAAGCTTCCCTTATATTCCCGCATACAGCGCAGTATCGGTATCAAATCACACGAGGCCTATTTTACAATCCCCTAATTCCGTTTCAAAATTTAATAGCTTCAGTGCTAGCGTTATTACGTGATTTGTCGTTTAGGCCATATTGATGCCGAATAAATTAGAAAGGCGCAGTCAGATGTTATACATTATCATCCAGCAATCTAAGTCTAGATCGACCCGGTGTATTGGTAGATGAAGCGAACAAGTATCTGATCTATCAGATATCATCGATACATTGCTTGTGGGCTTCAGTCTAAACGCCAATTCGTGCTTCCGTAAGTACTGATGATAAATTGCATGATGCCGTGAAAAATCTTCCTATTTATGCGGTTTGACCTCTATAAAATCTTATGGCGGCTTGAAAACAGAGAACATGATTCTTCTCAATCAACGTTAAAGAATAATAATCCTTGTCTTTAATCTTACTGTAAGCCACAAGAGATCACTCTTCTAATCGTTTAAGCGTTTAGTTCTCACAGGTAGCTCCCTTGCTTTACCTATGCTTGAACCAAAACAGACCATTCTAGTTCGCTAAGTACTGCACCGCTAAGTACCGCACTTTAATTTTATAACCCGTAATACCATTAATTGCTGCATGGTCGATATTTTTATGTGCATGTATCTTTACTCTATTATTGTCCACTCTAGCATGATCATTATTCTCTGTTTACAGATAAATCTTCAACTAAGCTACGTCTGCTCAAGCACATCAGGAAAAGACTGTCCGCATCTTTTGGAAAGCTAGGTAAGCGTTTCATGTTTTTTTGCTGACTACCTATTTTCAGCTGGAGCGAAGGATGTGGGTGAAACACAATGTACCCGGGTAAGCAGTCTGATCTCATGTTTTGGGGGCTGAAGTACAGTTTATAGTTAGGTATATACTTCGGTCACCTACCACCATAAGTACGATGAAATATCGATCTCCTTCATGAGAATAAAACTGATCGAGGAAACTTTTCTAGTGACTTGTCTAATATTTAAAGAAAACGTGAATAAACTGGATCATTATCCCCCGGCAAACATGCTCTCTTCTGATTTCCTCAAGCGAAAATATTTGTGTATGTGTAAACATTTCCCATTTTCTCACTTCCAAACAATCTCAGCGAAAATCCGAAAAAAACTGACAGGTCAATCACGTATCTCTAGTCTTTAAGCTTACTTGAAAATTTTTTAATATTGTAAATGGTTTCGTTGACTAAAATTTTAATGCCCTCCCGCACCTAACCTTGGGTTACCCAGGACAAGTTTAGGCATGAAATCCACAAAATAACGTTTCGCTTGTCGAAGGATTCCTCACAGATCATCTACAATTGTGAGTAGAGTTTGTAATATCCTCTATCTGCAGTGATTATATAGGCTTAGTCCAAGCGCTTCTGTGTGTATTACAATTCAAAGGGAATATAATAAAAGCAGCTTGATCCACTCAGTACATATTTAAACTTTTTTCCCATGTCCAAAATCTTAGTCACGTGCAACACTCAAAATACCTTATGCCAACGTTTGGCTCAGTTCACGCCTGTTTTCACTAGAACTCACCTATTGGCACCTGTTTACTGATGATCCCTAGTGATTCCAAGTTACACATGCTTTTGGGTGACGTCATGTGTACGTTTACCACCAATATTGTTCACGTCATTACTTACGCGAACGATCCATCACATGAGCGCAACGAGTCACCCTCATCTATGACGACACTCTTTATTAATTCATTTTCTTGTCCAACTTCTACCTACTCGTTTGGCATTTCGGCATTCTCGTGGTGTTTTCGCATGATTGATTTTAATCCAGATGTTTATAAAATGCACCAATCATTCCCGTCTGCCCTACCATTTGGTATATGCCCCAGTTCTGTGCACACGCTTTCGCATTGGTTACTGTCGCGTAAACAAGCTAGTTGTCTGAATTTATCGATCTTTTATGGAATCGCAACCGTGACTCATTACATTGTTGACAATGAACCTAGTACTCGTTTGAGCATGCTACTCCATATATCGATGTCTCTCACGGTGCGTCTCACTTACATACACTAGGATGTACCGTTTTATTAGGCTGTCATCATATACCAAGGCTTTCGGCATTTAATTTTTGCGCTTAGAATCCGTTTATAATCCATGTGTGTATAGATTCACTGGTGTTTGTTCATCTGATATGGATTGTTTTGCCGTTCCGTTGTTACAGTAGATGGCATCATACCAGTAAATTTCCTTGAGAGGATTCAAAGGTCGGTTTTTATCTGTTTACATACTTTCTCTTATGTTTGACTATGAACCTCATTTCGTAAAAAGAGTTCTGCTGCTGTCACCGAAAGCTATAAACTAAGATACAAAGACCTGTAGTCCTCGCAGATGACGAGCGCGTATGTGGTTAACAAACAACACTAATTCGTTCCTCAAGGGAAGCTCCTTGCATTATATAGTTCTTATCCGTCAACCAACTATTTCATTTGTCTAATAGTTATAAACTAAAATGATTCCTATAAGGCAGTGGTTCTTAACTTTTTAATGCCCGAATCCCTAAAATATTTCAATACGCTTCCACGCTCCTTATAGTAAGACACAAGAGAAATTATCACTGCATGAATATAGAATATGCTACAAAATGACAATTAATCCACAGAGAATGACAACACACGGTAAAAGCATCTCGCAACCCCAAGGTGTGCGAGCACCCGTGGTTTTGAAACCCTACTCTAAGGCATGGTGGTTAAGAAGTTTACCGGAAGGTCTGCGGTTGCGTGTTTTGGGAAAAGCTGCTTTACTGTGACTCTAAAATTCTTTATCAGGCTATAAAGCGGTGCTTATGCCCCATTTGTTAAGAACGATTTTGTACGCATGATATGATGTCACCCACCAGACTGGCTGGTATTTCGCTAGAATAAGCATCCAAAATGGATACATCCCTAAGTAAAATCGTCACAAACAAGCTTCCAATTTTTCTCTCTATTTTTCAGTTTCAAAATGTTTGTTACCATCCATGATAGCTCTTTTCGCGCCAATATTTAGCGACTCTCATTTTTTAAATGTGATTGAGTATATTTATAGTGGGTCTTAAATTTTTCAACTGCCTTTTGATCAACGAAAAATACTTGTATCTAACTCACTGACTGAGCTTTCGTAACCTCCTGAAATCAACGCTACTTTTAGATAAATACTTTCACTTTCGAAGCCCATACCAGCTCAGAGAACAATTGACCTACGAATACTTTCACTCCTATATGACATTTTCCTGTTGGTTCCTGTAAAATACCGCAAAGCGAAGTATTGATGGAAAACTGCCAGTCATGTGAACAAATTATTTTTCTTGTTACGCGTGGAGGCACAACACCCTTTTGGATGATCAATCCGCACAGTTGCTCCAAGCGAAAGTGGAATATATGGAAGCAATATTTTTTTATTTCTTCCACCTCCCCTACAGCCAGTCACACGTAAAATGAAAACGGGACACATCTTCGATGTTGTTGAACTTGGCCACCGATAGTGAGCTGCATGCTGAAATACGCTGTAGTCTCACTGCCATCTCTATTTTCTTTCTCATATCTGTCTAGGCCTGGGCAACCTGACAGTATATTCGCCCATGTGCAGTCTCTGACTGTGCGGCACATTACCTAGATCAGGTTGGTGCTTTCATGCGATGCCATGAACTTGGCTTATAATGTTGCTTAAACCACCTTCTTCAAAAAGAAGTTAGCTTTCGGTTCCAAATGAATTTTCAGATCTCCATCGGAGTCGTTTTCTATGTGGCATTTTTCAGCAAAAGCCAGTGAAGGATGTGAATTGCTCAGTGTTTTGATCATGTACACACGTGTGCCCACAAGGTCTGTGTGTTTGCACCTTATCATCCCCGTTCTACTTTGACACACCCCTGTCATAACTAGATGTATTAATATTGAATTCACCCACTGTTTACACTTTCCGATCTCAGTGTACTGAGATTATGAATCTGATACACGAGATATGCAAGCTGTGTAAATTGACCCGGGGAGTTTAAATGAATTTGCTCTTGATCGCTCATTTTCTAGTCAACGTGAAGCGTCGTCATCTGTAAACTGGAGAAGATCATGTGCTGCTGATACTACTCTACTATCTAAACACTAGTTGCGGATTATGAGTGTTTCAGAATTTTGATTCATTGAATAAATAGTTGTGCATTAGAAAACCAGAAAAAGCGTTTAAAACCATATCAATAAAATTACTATAACAGACACTCCGATATCAATGCACTTTTGCGAGTACAATCACTTTTTAACCGGCAGTGCAAAATGAAAGTGCAGGTTGTAAATCCTGCGGAGATTCTTAATATGTTGAAGTTAACATAGCAGCTGAGGTAATAAAGATTACTCACAACGAAAGCACAATGCGTAACAATCGTACACAAAACTAAGCTCTAAACTCTAAACTTTTCTACTAGGCTAAGCTACTGCCTTACAAAGACATCGCCATCCCATCTTGATTATTTTTTTTATTTCTTGTGTATAAATGTCCACGCAATAATTGCCAGATTTTTGTTTGTGCTGTTCCTCTCTTCGTTTTATGTTCCTCACCATAACTATCGATAACTCCAAAAGCTTTCTGGATCAGGAAATTCATCAACGTAGAATGATTGGACGTTTACTATTTAGAGTCCCATCTTTCCTCAATATAATGGGGTTTTAAAGTGTCTTGTTGATTACGGACTGCATAAAACCAATTACCGAAGGTACGTGATAATTAATTGTCACAGACTCATATCATATTCGCTGGATGATGCCACAAAATCTAGGATTTTCTTCCAGTCAACCGAAACCGTTGATTGGCACTTGATTCTGTGGACAAAAATTGTATGATAGTAACGTCTATTCAACTCTTATTTTGCTTATTACGCGTATCTTCATAAATTAAATTCTTCGGGAATATTGTTACCACCGATTTCTTCATGTCGCACAACTAGCTACGGCGTCTTACCTGACTGAGCAGGCAGCTCAACCGTTTAGAAGCAATAAATGATTTATCGGATTGGGCATTAGCCACTGCTTGTGATGATCAACGTTTATTATGTAGGAACGTCGTTCATCCTTCGCTGATGTTTTCTTAGTGCGCAAGTTCTCTGGACGTAACTAGTTTTCCCCTACGCAATAATTGTTTTGTGCTGTTTGAGCATACAAAGGTTTTCATTCGTGCCACCGCACTCGACTGAGAGATTCGTCCCCAAACGTCAACATGTGCGCACACTGTGACCTTGACCCGAAAACCCACGTGATTTCCATACAAATCGTTAAATCCATAACTCAGTCTTCCACACTGACCTGATATGATCGGATTGTAATAGTGAGCCATGCGTTGATTGACAAAACTATTTGCGTTCCCATTATTGTTCACTTAGAACATGGGATATTCTGATTTTCGGATATAATGCGCTCCTCACTCAGTATGTCTTCTGGTCGGCAAGTAAGTGACAAATTTTCAATGAATTGTTTCTACAATCATCTTAATTTGATGTCGTTCATGATGATCTTAATAATAATAGTATTAAGTTTCGAGTCCATGGAGTTTGTACGTCTACTCCACAGACTATGGTCTTTTGCGTTCGCGCGAACCATTTCACGATTGGTAGTGATTTTAGCTGCCAGTATTCAAGCAATGGGGCCCTGGATCGACCACGGTTATCGCGTTACGTATTCTACATTTCTCTGTAATTGGAGTCTCGCACTGTCCAAAAATATTGCACCATAATTATCATCTATTTCCATAGTGTTTTACGGTCTGGAATATCTGTTTAGCATTACTTTGCGTTTATAGATGTTTCTTTATTATCGGAGGGATAATCGAAGTAGATTACAATCGTGTTCTGGTAGTAAAGCGGACCTGTGCAATTCTGAAGCTCATGATTTTCCCTTTGAATCGGCCAGTAAACTTGTATTCTTACTTTATTGGATCATTTCACTTACCTGCATCACTTCAGCTCGAATAGGTTTACGATCGTTACATGCCAACATGATTCAAGTGCTATGTCTAAATGCCGTGTTTGGAAGTGTCTTGGCTTGACCCTTTCACATTCATATCATTAGTGGGAGTTTTGTCCCATTATACAAATTCAAGCTGTGGGATGAGTAAGAATTATTTATGAACTGTGCTAACTTAGCACAGGCGTTCAAATGTAACTTTGTACAGTGTTTATCTGCTGCCACGGAATGTAATGTTAATACCCGAAACTTACACCACACTGCACAAGTTGTGCGTTGTTTGTGTTTCCATGAAATTGATCCTTGACTGATCATTGCTTCATTTTCGTCTTTTCCGTTCGCCTATTACCACAATGAAGTGCTCGGTATTAGGTTCACTGCCAAGCTTTTCATCGCAGTTACTTATCTGCTTTCAATTAGCTACGGCAGTCAAACAGCACGCTTTATCAAGCTGTTAAATAAACTTTGCTTTTCCGAAAGACAAATTATTGTTAAGCGCACGCGGATCACGCTCCTACTGTCAGATCACGCTCCTACTGTCCCTACCTGCTGAGTGCAAGCAGCAGGAAACCCGTCGTGGTGTGTGTGCGATAGAAATGCGTGCAAATGAATTTTCGTTATTGTCCTAAACTTAACGAATTTCGCGGAATTTTGTTAGTGTTTTTATACAATTGTTTGCTCTCAAGACCTAGCTTTAGAACGGATAGTTCTTAGATTGACGGTTGGACTGAACTGCGACTCATTACCCAGTATCTTAGTCCACGTGCTGTCTGTGACTGCGCGGCACTTTGCCTGAATCAGGCTTGTGCTTTCATTCATTCATTCATTCACCCGGATCGAAATTCAGCTAATAATTCATAGATAAATCAATTGAAAATCATCCTTGCACTGATTATGAATTCACGCCTAAATACGACCGAGCATCACTAAGTTTGATGTCCATTCGATCCACAATGCTCTTGGACGTTTTCTGTTTTATACGCATGCAAACCGGTTGATTTGCATGTACAACATTTTTACTACTAAATGCACGACTTATCCAGCATATCCACAGTTTCTTGTCAACAGGTTTTGTTCGTCGGGAGCATTAGCGTTACATTCCTAATGTGCTGCAAAACCACCGTTTATTAAAAATAATTCGTTCCTGTCATTAGTTTTGTTACAATATTTCATTAGTACAGCAGTTTTTCCTCGAGCACGCAATGGGCGTCATTGCTGTACAAATGTTAAATTACCCATGTGGTTTTTTATCAGACCATTTGGATGATAAATGGTTTGGCATAAGGCTGTTTTGGAATCAAATCATTATTCGTTTAAGAAGTTTTATATGATAAAACCACCGGGTTTATTAATGGGGTTTTCCGGTTAGAACTCTGTGTCTATAAAGTAATGTGTCGCTCACATCCCCAGCACTTACACTCAATAATCGGTTTTGGATGTTTTCTGTCTTTTGGTGTCGACGGTACGATCAGGTTAAGTGAGCCTTGTAACAGTGGAGAAGTAGTAAACAAGGTAACTACTCTGTGTTCGGAGTTCGCTTTGCATACCCGATTTAACGGTGTGTATATTTTTAGTTTATTGGTCCGTATAATTGATTGACATCACTTAGTTGGTAATAAAACAGCTGACTACAACGAGAAGGTTCTAATGCCGTTGGTTCCCTTCACCTACACATAAAATTTAAGTGGCCTACATTTACTCCACTGCTTCTTTGTTGCACTTTTTCTGGTTCAACGTTTGAATCCTCATGAACAGTGGCTAAACTTGCCATCATCGTCGTATTTACGGGAAATCGGTCTCGACACTAAATATTGGCTACTGTATTCAATGCCAAGTAATACGTTCACTAGAGATGCATAGTGTTTCCTCCTTGCTAACACATGACACAAAGAAACTGAACGTACTTTACCCCTGTAATCGAAACGTGTATGTTTGATTGACAACCACATCTGTTCCTATGGCAGCTGAAACATGTTCGCTTTGTAACATTTTGACATGGATGCTGAAAAATTTCACCTGAGGCTTTTAAACAAACGAATGTACTGTTTTAGAATACTTTTGCGATTTTTTGTTAAGCATACTCCGATTTTACCAAATGTAGCGGTGTTTCAAATAATTTTGTTTAACTACGAACAGCTGATGTGATGTGCTTTTCTCTTTCTATGCAGCGACCAAGACCTTATTCAATAAGTTGAATAGGCTTCATTCGGTCGAAGTTGACGGTATATATACATCACAGACATGTTCTGTTTCGATTGTCTACAATATATTGTATGAATGTGAAATGCAACTGGGAGCAAGTCTCTGGTGTAGCTTTTGTAGTGGGTTGCAATATTCGATCGGTCAGCATTAATTTCTAAATATCTATTCTTCTAATTCGGGTTGAGACTAATTTTAGGAATGGTAGAAAGATTGTATCTCAGATATTTCAAACTTATTATTAGGTGTTTGACGAGCTTCCTTGATAGATTGCGGGCGTCTTGCGCAACGTCCTTCTAAGCGAGTGGGTATTGAATTTCACCACCTTTATACCACGTTCTGCCGTGTGACCATACTGCGCGTCATATGGTCATTGTGTTTGCTGTTCTACCTGCAGGACAAACGGCATCTCCTTGGTCCATAGGCATCGCACGCATTGGCTGAGATGTTTCGTCAGGGCAGTTATCGAGAAATTCTCACGTATGACATTCTACCGATACCAAAGTTGGAACGTTTATTCTAGTAGAATCCATGTCCTTCGCTCAGTGTATATTGATTACGGAACGTATTGCCATGTCTTATCATAACCCATTGATTCTCGTGTATTCTCCTACCCAGCCTCCTTCTTGCCTGTTTAATGTAGTGGATTTCGAGAGTTGAAAACATAATCACGAAACGCGAAAGACCGCATTCAGCAAAGCCAATGTTCCAGCAACTCTTAAATAATCCGTATCCTTAATAACGAATTTTCCATGGTTATTCCCCCCCCCTTTAACCCACGAAAATCTTTCGTGGTTCATTCCTCGTCTCTGCCACAGATGAACAGCATCAAAATCCTAGGCGTTATTGTCGTTGTTTCTACACTCGATTCAAATTATCTTGCGAAATGCAATGCGTTGAGAAAAATTCTCGTTTGCCAACATTTCGATCACACATTAAGATATTGCAAACTGAGCCATGCAAAACCTTATTCGACATTTAAAACCAAGCTGACATCAATTTGACTGTTTACTCCGTTGTACTTAGATCAACGCGATAATAATTTCCGCATTTTTGTTTTGATGTTTTTCTTCTCCGAGGCTTATTCTTTTTTATTTATGGGAATGTATTTGACCGCATCTAGCACCACCGTTCAAGTCGTGATCGTGTGCATCATCGCCTGCCGTTTATCAGTGTTTCCTATGCCGCTGCTTAAACTCGTCTTTGCATTTCAACAATTTCAATGTCTCATATCGTGACTCTTGTAATTTATCGATTTTCAAATTACTATTAGAACCCCAAACCGCCGTAACTTCATTCGAGATTGGGTCTTTTTCATTAGTAGATTATTATTCGTAAAATTCACAGCAAGCAATGACCACCCGGTTTCCACTCTCAGCCCTCATTGGGTACGCAAAGAAACAGCACAGGTTTGCGTTTACCTATTTTCCTTTGTTTCCAACTCCGATGACCGCAAACGCAGCTGCTGTGTGTACGACATTTTATCGATGACATAGCCGGGATAATGAACAACCGCCGGTGTGCCCACGTGCTGACACTCTCGCCCCCAACCAAATTCTATGGATTGCACACTCAGTGGGGTTCCCAGTATTCCGGACACCATGTGTGTGTGTATTTCATAAAACTGTAAACGAAACCTGATTCTCTCCCAGGTTAATTTGAACTGACGCCTAGAGTGCAAGAATTCTCTTCTGTAAACTAATGTATATACATCCAGATATATATTGTGAATTAGGTAGGCTCAGACACATTTTAAAATCTTGTTCTAACGAGAATCGTGGTGCATTCCGGATAAACCACGAGGACGAACCTAGAATCCATCTATTATATAACGAGATCATATTTCAGGAAGGTAAATTACTGCCAAGAACTCATTCGCGTGCTTTTCCGTGTGTCTCAGTCAAGGGCGCTTGCTCCCCATTTCCATATCCTTTCCAAACCCAATATTATCATCTACTTTTGACTAGTAAATGAAGCTGCAGCTAACTGTTGACTTCAGGTTACCACTTAAACAATGCGCTAGCATGTGTAAACTTCAATTGACTTTTTTTAACCATATCCACATAACAATGGTAGCAACAAACCTAATCATACATGCTAAAGTTGATTTAAATCATTTTTACTTTTTAAAACCGATTGTGATATTTTTTCCAAATCAGGAAGTTAATGCCGCTGGTGCTCCCCCAAGAAGTTTTTCATCTTTCAATATCTATGCCCTGTCAAGCTCTTCCTCCATATTGGGAGACACGCCGGCTAATTTGGGGCCAAGTGGCGAATCTGCAGACTTTACATATGGCATGAGCTCGTTCGCTACGGGTACAAGTGACCTTCGTCCACTCATGTCAGATCGCGGGGAACTGATCTTTTCACGAAATCCCGCTATGCAACCCGCTGACGAACTTTCCCGGTTAATCTCGGGTGGATTGTCTGGTGGTAATGTTCCCGGTCCCAGTGCAAGGAGACTGATGCACCGTCAGAGTCACCAGCAGCCATCTCATGCCAATCATCCTGCTCAGTCTTCAATTACACCTTCATCGCCACATCCAGATGCCTCGCATTTGCAAGCAACGCATAGTCGTTCTGCAGAAGGGAATCCACCTAATCGAGTTATCACTAATGCTAGTGAAAGTCCCATGACACACATACCGGATTCGCTCAACGCTGTTCAGTCTGATGGAACACGGATACCAGATGGTGTAACAGTGGATCCCGTACGTTCTGCAGCACCTGTACCTTCTCGAACACAACCAACAACGAATCCAGTTACTTCTTTCGCCAGAAACGTTCGTGGTAAGTGCTGTTCTAGTTTTGCTTTAGCTCCATTTGTCGCATTCCTTTTTGTAGGACCTTTGAACCACTTAGGGTTTCTCTGAGATATTGAAGGCTAAATTATGTGGACTATTGATCACGCAACTCTTGGAATTAGTAACCCGGCTCTTGTTTCCATATTAAAAGCAGCATCATAACCTTTAATAACGACCTCCGACCTGATTTTCGAAATTCTCACACTACGCATAGCTTATGATTTTAATTGGAATACACTAATAACATACTCCGTTTCGTCAATGTAGAGGTCAACAGTTTTATATTTTTTAATGAGCTTCAGTTTCGAAAATTTTGGTGTGTGAAACAAAGTATGAATTGGATTCCACTTAGCGCTCGTAGTATTATTGATTTTTGATATAACGTTGCAGTCGGCATCATTTTCTGTGCTGAAAGCACAATCCTGGGATTGGTTCCGTTTGACGGGGAATTTAACCCAGGAGTGCATTCGCCATATGGTCACCCGCCAGCTGACTTTCAGCTTGATATCAGGCAGTAGCATTCCAGTCGACCTTGAATTGATTCTAGATGTACACTTTTTAACGCAATCATGAGTTGTTAGTCTTTCGGTGCTTTTCGGGTACTTAGTACCCTATATGAAAACTCTCGTCAGCCTCGTCTTCGATACTTGAGGCTTGGCAAAGCAACGGTCTCAGCTGCGTGAATCCTTAATTTGTCACAAACATGCTGTTGTGCAATACATTGGTATCGTGGTGCTATATGGATAAGCATGGGTAATGACCAGCTCACTACCGTTGATTGGTCAACGGTAGTGAGCTGCATGCTGAAACACGCTGGAGTCTCACTATCTATTCCACCCTCATATCTGTCTAGACCTGGGCAACCTGACAGTATCTTAGCCCACTTGCAGTCTCGGACTGTGCGGCACTTTGCCTGGATCAGGCTTTTGCTTTCATACCATGACTATCTTAGTCTACATGTAGTTTACACGACTGGCATTTTAACCAGAACCTGATAGATATGTGAGGTACCGTCTCTGTCCAGATTCATGCTGTATCGTTTTTTTGCTATTGAACGCATTTTCTATGCACTCACTTAGGCCACAGTCATTCCGGCTTATCAATGATCCTCCTATTTTTCACCTTACCGCGTTCCATTCTCTTTGTTTATTTTTGGTATGTGCTTTCTCTATCTGTGTCTGTTTACTGCTTGCTGGTTGTGTCGCAAGATTTCCAGTTTCACACACCTATGTTTTTACCACTGGTGCTGATTCATCAACTTTGACATTAGCAATTAAACGATCGAGTTACTATCCTCCGTGCTTGCCTGTCATGACCGGACAGCATAGTTTGTCGGACTATCTCGTGCTTCTCCTTTATAAACAATCCAGGTCCACCTGGGCAATCAATTGTTGCCAGTGCCAGACCGTGAATGTGAAAGGTTAACTTCTCATAAAGTTGAAAACTGTGCCTCGACAGATTTCGGTGGATGTACAGTTTCTGGTTTAATCAAAATCCAATCACTTGGCTATTAATTTTAAATTGTTTATATTGAAAATATTATTTATTTCAGTTTGCTTGACTTGACTGTGACAACAGTTGGACAGTGTCGATTTTAGGTTTATTTGCTTTCTCTGTTCATCTCAAATGCTGTGGGCATTTTTCAATTCGTAGTGTAACCTAGTGCTGTCTGTGACCACTTGACCACATATAACACCATATAGCTAGACTGATTGCTGGACGCAACAATTATCATGATTTTCAACTGCAAAACCGACGAACGATCGCGTTCGTTTTGTTTCTGAATGTGAGATAAAAGGTGTGTAGTTGTAAAAACACAAATTGCTCTGTGGTAGCTGACATCTCGTTCGTTTTCCAGCTACTAAAATACATTAAATGAAGCTGCAGCTAACTGTGGACTTCAGCAGGTGCAGACTTCTTCCTACAGCTGGTAACGATAAACTTCCTCCGATTGAGTCTGATTCTACTCGATAGTTTGTTATATGCTCTGAGCTTTTAAATTCTTTCCCTGCTTTGCTTCCTTAATGTTTATCTTTATATTCAAATTTTGGCGGATATGTTTAGTCACAAAATCTAGCATGTTTTAGCTTTTGTGCATTTCTTGTGCGTCATATAAGGTTACCATGCCCGATACTAGCGTGATAGCCTGAAAAATTTGAAAATATCTCAAAGTATACTGCTTTTCAATTCAATTGCCTTGTTTATCTTTCATAGATATGTTTACTAGAAGGCCACACCCAGAAGCAACAAGTACATTGGCACCGAGCTCTCGATCCGCCAGTTATCGCCGAATCGCCCGTTCTCGCTTTCACCACTCTACCGGTAATATCCCAGTAACGACAGACGATTCTTCACAGCGGGGCCCGCTTGATGCTAACCAGCGCAGAAAGAATAAAAGCCCATCAATGCGGACAGAGAAAAATCAACAACAACCCTCTGGATCCTCGAACGGGATGCAAGAAACAATTCGTTTTCGGTTGTCCAGCAAACGCTCTACTCTTTCTTTCGCATCAACCGCCATACACAACTCCGATCCTGATTTGAGCTATTCGCAAGGCACCGCTACAGATACCGGTGGAATTGAAATCACCGAGGATTCAGCCCAAGCCCGCAGAAGTTCCCGAAAAAATCCTTCTGCACGTCCCCGACCCCGATCGGTTTCCAGCTCTACGTCCAAATTGGCTGGCCTTTGGAATTCGTTGATGAGTGGTCATAATTTAAAACACGCTTCTTCTCAATCCACTGGGTAGGTTCTTCAATATCATGTGTGTCGTCTTAACGTTTGAACTTGGCTACACCTTTCGGGACGATTATGCAGTTAGGCTCTTATTGTTAATTGATTATGTGGACTCGCGGTTATGTTGTAGTTCATGGTTGTTGTTTGCGGATGTTTCGTCATCAGACTAAATGAAATCGTAAGCAAAAATTATTTAGAAGAAACTTGGCGATTGGCATCATTCGAATTTATCTGCTGCGTTGCGACCTCATCTACTGTGATTAGTTGGTATTCCTGCGTGTCACACTTTTTGGTGTGTTCTCATTGGTCCCTAGATCCCATCCAATTGAACGTGCTCATTGATTGATTGTGACGTTGAATACCACATTTCTAGAAACTCTCGTAGGCGAAGAATAAGACGATTAAAGCATCATTAAATTCCGTCGGTTTATAAAACTGATTTCGATTAACCTTCCAGCTGATCGTTTTTATCATCACGTTTTATTTTCAATGTTACCGTGGTGGTCAAAAACCTTTGTCGAATCAAAATCTGGGTGTAATTGCGGAAATATTTGTCGGCCTTTTGATAGTTTTACACACGATATTTTGACACTTATCGATAGCTGGATATACTTTCTCCTAATACTATCCATTTTCAACCGTCGATTCTTGCCATCCCAAATTAACTTCATGCACTAAAGTCGTTTTTTCGGAAAAATATCCCTGAGACTTCATTGTACTGGATAAGGATCTTCGGGTACACCGGAATGTTACAGCGAAGATTGCCCACTATTCCAAGAGTTGCGAATTCAATGAAACTAATTTTGACACACCGTTGACATTTTCTTTACTCCTTTTGTTCAAATAACAACCAGTCATATCAGATCTTGAAGTAGGGCTCTTTTAAGCTTTTGTTACAAGATTTCGTTGTATTCATTAGCCCTGATCTGGTTACACAACGACACCAAATACAATATTTGTAATACAGCCATGTTGAATATCCCCACATTCTTGTCACTGAGAGACTTTACATGTAAACACAGCTCTTGTAATTACTATGATCCTAGCTCCTACAGGTATACATGAAGTCTTTAACATGGCATTCATAATAGGTGGTAAGAAATGCAAATAATGTTTTTAGTGCGTTACATTCACGCTCACTCGTACAGCAGGTTGAATCTCACTCAGAATCCCGTTTTTAATTTCATGGAATTGACGTAACAGATCCTTTTCTATTGTCCTTCTCATTTCTTATGAGTATCTGAAGGATAGATCCAGTAACTCATTCGACGCTTGCTAGACTGGAGGCGCAACTGTGACTCCTACATTTCCCATCCCTTCTAAAACTTTCCTTTGCCTAATAATAAATGATTGAGACCAACTCTAATCTTAATGCATGGAAGGTATGTATGTATAGAATCACAAGTCTGATCAATGCAAAGTGTCGCACAGACGTAGACTGCACGTGGGCTAGCTTACATGGGACTCATTAACTGACGTTTGCTTTTCTTGCACTTTTATTGATGTAATCGATTACTCTTGTCATTTGCTTTCACTTGCAATACATGCCTTCATCATGGAACCTACTGCACGCTCCGATGTTTGGGACATTTCATCTATGCCTTAAACATAGAACCCCTTTAATCATCAAAAGACTACCATCTCGATTCTGCATTTTAGCGCAACTACAGTGAAACAATTGAAAGGCCAACGTGGCATGCTGCGAAATCGTTCAAAAGAAGCGATGACCAAAAAATCCACTCGTTCTCGTCGCCCGAAGCACTCAAAATCAAATTCAGACGTGCGAGATAGCGTTTCGTTCCCCACGGTCCCGAATTTAAGTCGTCCGCATTCAGAGGGTTGGTAAACTTTGTCACTAGCCAAATTTACCTTATTTTCGCCTTCTAATTGTTTTAAATATTTTTAGAACTACGCTTTTTGAATCTGCTCAATACTCGTAATCCGGTCGACGTTGAACTGAACGACGAACAATTGACCTACTTGAGCAAATTGATGCGTTCCAAGCGCGGTAGCTCACCTCGCCGAGCTGGCTCCGATTTTCTTGTTCGTCTTTCCACGTCCGACAGCATGCGAGGCCTGGACGAACGTTTAGCCGTATCTGGCACGGAAACTCCACGCTCTCGGCGATCATCTGGAGGCACCAGCAGGCGGTCGCATGTGATTCGCGGGCGCTCAACCACGTTTGGTTGTGTAGACTCGTACAAAAAGCTCGACATTCTTGGAGAAGGCTCGTATGCAACAGTGTATCGGGGATATTCCCAGTCAGTTGTTACTTAATGAATTTTGTATGAATTTCCATGTGACCTATTTTTTGGATTGTAGTTTCAAACACGTGTGCGTTTGTGTGGCATCTGTTGCCATTCCTCCGTTCGTGGTTTCTTTCCAAACCTTGGTTCATATCGCTCTGCTGTTTCATGTCCATTCATTAGGGCATTTTCGCGCACATTGCACACCAGTCTAAGCTGCCTAGCGCATTGTCATGCGTTGTTCGGTTTTCCTCCTATCGCTCTATGGCACTTTGTTTATGGGTTTCGTGGGTTTGAAAGCAACATGACTAGACGGTATCACGTTTGACGTTTCGTCTGTGCGGCTGCTTTCACCGACCGGTAAATGCTTGTTTCACACCCGTATTATGAAATGATGGATTATCGGGAACAACCGTAGTGTGAAAGTGTTCTTCGAAATTCGTAGAATGCCAAAACGGAGTAAAATGCATAATGTCCCAATCAATTCAAATCGTGTATTCACGCCAGCAAGTTTAAGCCGTCTGATTTGGGATGGCGTTCTTGTTTTTGCCTCAAAGGACTTTCTCTTCAATTGGCTAATGCGCTCACAGAACCATTTCTAAGTGCTGCACACATCTGATCACTCATATATTGTGTCGTGAAATATTGGCATGCTAATTTGTTTCGTGTGCATTTCAGGTAGTAAGCTTCCGTATTCATTTCACTTGAAAACAAACCAAAGTTCGCATTTGCATACATTTCCTTCACAGACACACACGACCCGTTTCGTGCTGTTTGCACCAGCATGTAGGGACAGTAGGATCAGGGTTAACCAGGATCCGCATGGATGTAATCTCGTAAGCTACTGTTGGTTACGGGTAGCACAACCAACCAGTTCAATCGCATGTCTACACACATGTAGATAAGTGAAACCCACGGACTTGAACAAAGAGATCCGCATTTTCGTGCATATCCTTCACGCACACCCCACGAAAACAAATTGTTTGAGGGATCAGAACGCACGCTTCTAGCTACATTGCGCCACGTGGAATATTCACAGTAATTCAAAGTTTTAATGGTCTAAAAGCAAATACTTTACAGTAGTCATAGATTAAAAATATCGGAAATGCGTAAAAATAGCAAACATGTTTTGCCAAGTTCAGCCTTGAACATAATCGGGGTTGATGCACAATTGTTATGTGGGAGCAAGAGTTTCATTGAAAACAAACTCGGACAGCAAAAAAGAACCCTTGACAATTTGATTTAGAGTGTGGAATGGTTAATTTGTAGCCATGAGATCTGCTACCACGTGCTTCTCGCCGCTTAAACAGCTATTCAATTGGGTGGTTCACTGTATGCAAAATGTTGGACAGCAGAATCAATTCACCCTTGACACGGCTTAGTATTAACTTTTATATTCGTCGCTGACTGTTCAACTTTGTTCCCAATAGCAATAGCTTACCATCCCCCAATGGTCGCTTGCTTTGATGCACCTCGACCGCCGTATATCAATATTAAAATCTAATTATGACGTTTCTGTTGATGCACATTATTTCGGGTAAAAATGAGGGATCAAAGAGTTTTCTGTCGGCATTTTTTTTGTATTTGTCCGACTAACATTCATTATGAAATTTGTTATGGCTATAAAAGAAAATCGCGCAACATAGTGTTCTAATTAAACAGCCATGTATGTATATAATCACAAGCCTGACCAAGGCAAAGTGCCCCATAACCGTAAGCTGCTCGTCGGCTAAGCTACTGTCAGGTCGCTCAGGTTTAAAAATACGAGAATAGAAATAGAAACGACAGTGAGACTCCAACGTGCTTGCGCATGCTTTCACTACCAGTGGCAAATCAATTGAGCATGGTGTTCGCTGCACAATACAGAAGTACTGTACGATTGAACATCTATGCAGTCATATTTTCTGTAAAATTAAAATAGGCCATTAATGATACTGATTACGGGTTCCAATAGTGGTGTACTTTTATCTGCTCCCACGTGCCTTTTATTTTATGCCACCATTGCCTCAGTTGCTTCTATCCGAACTCTATCCGTACTAAAGTTCTCGGTAGTAATATTGATATTGACAAGCAACTCAACTTGCACAGACCAAAAACGCCGGTTTACCGACTTTCTAAACCGCTTATTTTAGTCCCTCGCATTCTGATGGACGCAGATTGTGGGGTACTCAAACCGCAATTAACAATGGTTGATAGGATGTATGACAGTCAACGCTGCAAGGACACTGTTTTGCCGTCGTGTCACTTCAATCGTTCACGCTAATTGATTGCTATTTGCTTGTATATTAGACGTCGGTTTATAGGCGCTTTGTCCTTATAGACTCGTGCAGCTTGTAAAGTTTCCTCACTCTTAACTTCGTTGTAAAAATAATTCCGTCCTGATTGTATGACAGTGTTTTCAATGTACTGCTGTATTTGGTGATGATACTACCTAAAGTATGGTATGGTATGAAAGCACAAGCCTGATCCAGGCAAAGTGCCGCACAGTCAGAGACTGCACGTAGGCTAAGATACTGTCAGGTTGCCCAGGCCTAGACAGATATGAGGGGGGAATAGAAATAGAAATGGTAATGAGACTCCAGCGTGTTTCAGCATGAAGCTCACTACCGTCGGTCAATCAATTTAGCACGATGTTAGCCGTACAGCACAGAAATGCTGCACGATTGCAAATCCGTGCTATTTCCTGTCTGTACCTATCCCATTTCAGTTAATTTTAATACTTATTTCACTAACCATTTGAGTCCTGAGCGTCTGTCAGGAGTTTAGTAACCACAGTTCGTCTTAAACTTTAGAACCGTGATGGTCCAGTGCGGTCGCTTGAAACTATGCTGCTAGTCATCACGAGTTTGAGACCATATCACACATTTGATCTCCGAGTTCTTGGTAGCTCACTGTTGATTGATGTCTTGGGGGAAATAAATGTGAAATACCAGCACTGGATTGGTTTTCGCCATTGAACTCAGATATCATTGGTGACATCTTGGTCCCCTGTTAAACCGTTCAAGTTGTAATATTGTTTTAGACACGTTATTTTTCCTTGCCGATAGCTGATACACTTTCACCTGATAGCAATTAACCAACCAAGATTGCATAATCTAAATGTCTAGGCTGTTTATTGCCTCTTAAATGACTAGTGTTTAATCTCTGGTAGACATTATTTCCTGAAATATTACCTCATCCATTCCAATGTAGGGCAAACGTTATAACACAGGCATTCTCTTAGTTTTCAATTTCTATCGCGTACATTTCTTTTAAATAAACATTGTCACCGCAACTTTTATTGGCATTTTACAAACTTCAGCTGACCTTTACGGTGCTTGTATCCGTCGTCCACCCTACGCACTTTGGCGCAATCCAAATATCTTGTTACAGCCTATTTTAATGCCATTTATTCCTGAATCGGCATCCCTTGTTTTTATCACGTGCCCTCAATTCACCAAATTATTATTTTTATCCAAGCGGACAAAATTCCGTCACACACCACCTGTCACTGCAAGTTTATCAATCTTTGATCTGGATGTGAACTCACCTAGTTATACCATTTCACACCAATCAAATCATGCTCTAATCGCGCTCTTTAACTCACACGGGTAATCGATTGTATTCTGAAAAATCCCGCAGCCCCATTGCTACTTTTACCTTATCAGTCTTATTTTTATCATTCAGCGTGTGGCATTTTTGAAATCCAGTTTTGTGTTTTTCATACATTCAAGGGCTCGCTGAGGCTGGTTTTCGTCAATTATAAAAGGGTGTTCCCGAGCTTGCCAACTCACGTTTCTCACATTAGCGAACCTATCATTATCCTCATTACCACAGCTCGTATCTAAAATGTTTTTCGTGCAATTTTTAGATGAAAGCTCACATACATGTACTCAACTCGTGTACGATTCACACGTTAAGCTTGCAAACTGCCGTAAATAGATTAACTTGCAAGTCATTGGTGTGAAAGCCCACCTTTGGGATGAGGTTTTCACTCGTGAAGATATATTTGAGACTCGTAAATTATTTAGCCCTGTTTCATTCTCAACGGCACCTCGAAAATAGGCCGTAGTGGCATAGTGGTAGCACGTGTCAATTTTAAGCCAGATACCAGCTCCGTTGCACTTTATATGGTTACCGGTAATAGCTTGACGAATAACTGACAGTCTGGCGTTCTATTTAATGGGTGAAATCATATTACCGTCATGCTAATGAAACTGGAGATAGGCACCGTCCATAACTAGCCGATACTGAAGTAAAACGTTGGGCCTCCATGTGAATCCATCGATATATAAGCATGGACCATTTTTCGCGATTACGCTCATGCGAATCGGAATAGTGATAAATTCGTTGCAAGCACTCTATTAGCTGAAGTGAATGGAACAGTTTCGTGAACCATTATTAAGCTTGATGATAGTGATCGACAGCAGTTGAGGTTTTATCACTGGTACACGCAATAAAAGTCCTTGCATTGTTACCATGGTTACTAAATAAATCTGCGTTCGCATTGACCAACAATTGTCAGTTCACGTTTTGAAAACTTGTAGCTCAAGTGCCGGATTGTAGTTCATAGTTGTTCTCCGAGCTGGTATTGTTGATTGCCCACCGCCCAGTTGCTTCGAAAGAAGTTTCGCTGATGATGTCATCTAGTTTGATGACAAAACGTTTGCAATCAACCATACCTGCTCGGAAAACAGCTATGAACTACAATCAGTTCACGTGTTTTTCCAATTGAACTTGCACTATTTTCGCATTTTCCATTATTTTTGTAACAAAGTATTCTGTCCCCTCCAGCGTTCTCGGTCGATCTGTCGCTGTGAAAGAGATTCGCATCAATCCCGAAGAGGGTCTACCTTTTACTGCTATCCGAGAAGGTGAGTAATAACAAACTCAGAACAGGACACGACGCACACGACGACCGGTTTCATGGTGTTTGCACTCATCAGATAGAGACAGTACGATCAAGATCCTCTTGGCTTAATATCAGATATTTTCTGTATTTGATCCTTTATTTACGTAATTAGTACGCTAGCCGTTGGCTCCTACACACTCGCACACCAACCCACAGCCTACGATTTGAAAATAATCGTTTCTACTCAAAAATAATTATCCCATTACCATTTATCTAGTGTCTCATCCCATTTTGTTTTACAAATGAACCAATAAATGCGGTCGTATTATCGTACCGCTGTGATCATTAACGATCGGTATTTACCAACACAGTTTTAAAATCGATCACATCGTGGACCAACGAAACGTATAACTAAAAAGAACACTGCGAAGCGATCTTCTGATTTTGCAACTTGGTAGGCATGTTGTAACATTTTTACCACAAACTGACACACGCCACGAATGGTCAGCTCGAGAGTTTTTCGCTGCTGCTAAATTCAATTCAATTTATTAAAGCAGATTGGTAGATCTTTATCACGAAATTTCAGTGAACATAGATTATCGTGAAGCGGTTAACTTGGGTTGTTAGTCTTTTTGCTGAATTTTTAACTGTTAAACCCTCTGATGTCTGATTTTATTATTTGAGATAAACATTATGAATTTTACCGAAATTGCTGTTGTTTCGTAGAGCTGCATCCAGAAGATCAAGAGCTGTTCAATAGGGTGGGGT
This sequence comes from Atriophallophorus winterbourni, assembly GCA_013407085.1. NCBI lineage: Eukaryota > Metazoa > Platyhelminthes > Trematoda > Plagiorchiida > Microphallidae > Atriophallophorus > Atriophallophorus winterbourni. Next base: position 33,981 of record JACCGJ010017303.1, read on the forward strand.
ATGGGCAAGAAAAGTTTTAAGAAAGGAAACTGCGTGAAATAGTTTTTGTTTACTTACATTACTATATACGACCGGTAAAAAGTGATGTTATTAACTATCGTTTCACAATTAAATTGGTATCGTATGGCATGGTATGAAAGCAAAAGCCTGATCCAGGCAAGTGCCGCACTGTCAGAGACTGCACGTGGGCCTCTGTGTTGCACTTTGCCTGGATCAGTCTTGTGCTTTCATACCATACCAGCCGTGTTGATAGATAAACGATTAGGGCTCTCGACTAAAGCTTTTGGTTTGAAAGCTCCATCTAAGAAGCAGTGAATTGAAACTAAATTCTTCTGACTTCTAGCGCTTGACCGTTCATGTACGAATGCCGCTGGCCTTGTTTGCACATTTTTTCTTACAACCGATCTGCAGTGATAATATAATTTTATTCTACATGTCTACTCACGACTTTCAATATACAATCGAGTCAATTAACATTTTTCCAGTGATTTGACTGTTTTGCGTCCTTTTATCATAGCCAAACGAAGTTGCAAAAAGGGAAGTGATTTCTTCTCACGCAACATGGATTCAGCGCGATTCATCATCTTACAGTGATTACTATATCATTATAATTCGTAAAGGACTGTACATTTGTACCCGCCGTAAAAGCTGAACTATTCAGGGAAATACCCGTGTATCTCCTGCATATCGTTTAGCGAAATCTACACAATCTGTTTTTAAAACACCATGTGCCAGTGTTTTGGAGAATTTCTCATACTGACATCACACCCACATGATTAAACATCAGGAACTATTAGCTGTAACGAAAACACACCTAGCGAAACAATATTGTTAAGTGGCAACGATTATTTGTGGTTGTGAGTGTTCCTCGTATTAGCCTTTCGAGATAGTTGGCTATTTGTTTGCCGTTTTGGGATCACTAGCATTCTCCCTTAGTTTGCTCGCGGAGTACAAATATCGAACTTACAGCTGAATTAACCTGATTGCTTTTTTGCTGTTACACCTAATTGGAACATTCATTACCATTTGACTTATCATTCTCGTCATTTAAATTGGCAGTATAATTATTATTTTAGTAGTTTGTATATCTGTACGAAGTGACAAGCCCACTTCATACAAAGTACCGTACGGCATATGGGTATAGACAAAAATATAAGAGTAAAAACGGCAGTGAGACTCCAGCGTCTTTACGCTTGCAGCTCACTATCGGTGGCAAATCAATTTTATCACGTTGTTAGCTGCACAGCACAAACGTACTACACGGTTGTACGTGGAGTAGTAGTATAAGTAGTACTGTGCTCATCAACCTTTCACAATTAACTTCTTTTTACCTTTATTGTTGTTACTATTCTAGCGGGGTAAATGCCATACATAGCAGTTTGTGTGCGGACACTTTGACAGCAATGAATTAGTTGAAACTTCCGAAACAATTTATACTACTCCAGTGTTCTCGCTAATCTATCACTCATATCTGGTACTCCATTTCAGCCTCTCTTCTCAAAGCTCTGCGTCATGCAAACATTGTGATTTTACACGACATTGTGCACACAAAGAATACTCTAAATTTCATCTTCGAATTTGTGGTAAGTTATTTGCCAGTTTTGTGCATGATTTTTCGTTTGGTTACTTTTTAAAAACTCTACGTGACAGATAGTTTACACGTTCCACGTTTGACTACTTAAGGTTGCAGATCTGCTCCCTTTTCGTTTTAAATTTATAATCTTTTTTGATAAACATCCTTTCATTATAACTTTTGGTAATTTTTTGACAAATTAGAAAATAGACTGGGCCGTTAAATTTCGTTTCATTCTTGCTGTTTATTGGGTGTGATCGAAATGTGATGGGATTTAAATGGTCTGATTTATTCGCATGGATTTAGTTTAAGGCGGATTATGGTCTAGGTCATTGCAAAATCGACTGGCTTCTATTTTCTCTCCGATGAGGATTAGATTGGATGGCAGTGATTGATCGCGTCGAAGTGAAAACACTGAAGCGTAACCGATTAGAAAACAATCGGGATTCGCGAATTTACAGAATCTCAAAAGAATTGATGCGAGAATATTTGCCTTTTCTTTTGTGATCTATAGGGTGAATTGCAATACAATCAACCAATTCTTAGGATCTGAAAAATCGATATTGCTGTGACAATAAAGTGAAACTATTAGGCGTAGCCCCCGCCCTGCGCGTTGTAATATTAGCAGAAAGCCCGTTTCACTAGATCATATCGCACATTATTGCAATGCACTTGCCATGTCTCATTTTCGTTAATACGACTAGCTTAGTCTAAGAACAATGTATCTCCAATTAAATTTGTTACCTGTTTTAGTCTTGACTTATTATCAGCATTTTCTAATTGTGCTTCCTTTTTTGCTGACATTGTTGAAGGTCGAGTTTCTCCGTAAATTGCTCAAGAAATCATGCTTACACCATGTACCGTTTTGGTCATTGTTCTGAGCCTTAACGACGGGACAATCATCCCCAGTTATCGTTTCCGACAGTTTAGACAAATTAGGGTTACGTCAAAGTATTGTGGTGCTCACATCCCCATCCCTTACACACCACTACCGGTTTCTGGCTGTTTACCGTCATCACGTGGAGACAGTAAGATCAGGTTACGTCTCTTTCGTACTTTGCAATGGTATGCTTTTGTCTAATTATCGCTGATCAATTAGCACAAGCATATGGTCATGCTCTCCCTGACCGTGACTCACCTTGTGACGCGTCGTGGTTGACTGAGTACTGTTCAACTCGCCTTAAAGGCACAGTAACCCTGTTTTTAACAACCTACTGTGAAACACTCGATAAATCACTAAAGCTATACTAGCATCACACGTTGAGACACCATGAATCACATATCATGCAGTGGGCACTATCGATCAACAGTCGATGTTTTACTGCAACCTTTTCTAGCATTAGTCGAAACCTTCAAACCAATCTGGCGTTTCTCTTTAATAAAATGAAACTTTTTACCTTAAAGATTGAATCGAATTTGAACCCAATGACATTGTTTACTAGAACCGGCTTATGGCCGCCTTTTGAACGAAACCTTTGAATCGTTTCACATGAGAATCTTAGACCGGAGACATTAATCAAAAGTAACTTGTTTTTGGGATCGAGACTTCAAATAACACAGCGACGTTAATTGTGGGATACCAAGTAGCTGCCCACTTTTCAGCGATCATTGATCATAAGCGTACGCTAGTCGTTTACATGTGTCTGGACCATATCTAGATTATTTCAAGTTTTTGTGTTTCACGTTTAGTCATTACGTCGAACATTGTATCAGCTGTGAAGGGAAAATAATGCTGGCGTAAAGAACCAAACAATACTGAAAATTGAGATTGTTTCAGCCTCAACTGTGTCATTAGGTTTCTTTCTTGCTGAACTTTGCACTCTCGAGTCGTCAGTAGAGTGATAAAAGCCGGCTGCTGAACTGACGAGGCGCTTTCATTGATTTACTGGAAATATTCGTATTTGTTCGATGGTATTAAATTTAGATGGAGATGCGTTCTCTCTGGAATTTTTTTCGTTCAAACATTTTGCATCTGTGCATTTTCATTACTTTTCGATGTATTTATATCAACCAAGGTTGTCTCTTATAGTCTCGAATATTAGCTCAACTCGCCCGAGATATTCGGGTTAAACGTTTAAAGAAAATTACCTCTGTTCGAGAATCATCCAGGTATCATGAGATTCAATGATAACGAATGGGGGTTAAAGGACTCCCCAGCTGGTGTTTGTCGAATTTTACTAGACGCATTCGCAAATATCTCACAGATATTTAATGGGTATTCGAGGTCTAACATCCATAAGTTCGATTCAATTACATTCCAGTGTTCTAGGGATATTATTATTGTTGCTAGTTTTCCACTCGTTGGTTTGGTTCAGCTAAACCCTTTTTTGTACGATTCTTCAGAACAGATTGGCGAGTTGCTGTGTCTCAAACTTAATGTGTATCGGTTACTACCGTTGTTTTGTTAATCTAAGAATTTAGATTTATTCCTTTACGCTGAGAAGCAGAAATGATTAACGCTAGTTTGTAACACAACCGCGAATATCTGTGCAACAATATCAACTGCCTCGACCACGAGTTATGACTTGTAACCCCAAGTTGACTTGTATTAAGATAGATTGAATGCGATGATTATAAATATCTTCGCGGTGCTTTGCCTATGCCTCACCGAGTTTCAATCAGTTTAGCTCTGCATCAAAAACCATTTGATACATTGCAGCAAAGTTCAGTCAAATGGCGTCTGTTTACACAAGTGTAAACTTATATACGGCGAATGTGAGGGGCTCTGTTGTTCTTCACCACCGTCGTTTTCGACACAATCCATTACACCCCGGGAAGTTGGATTATTTAAAACATTTGCCTGTGTAAATCTATTTGACAATCAGGCGCGTGATTTAATTGTGTTGAAATGGGACTTAATGAAACTGTTAAGCAGCATGAAAAATGGGAGCATACGTGTAAAAAGAAAGTAAGCAAGCGGAATATGTAAATGCGCGCCGAAAGCAGCTTGATTTTTTGTAGTTTTGCTTCTTACATAGACAGCATCGTTCTAAATTGATTTGCCACCGGTATTTAGTCGCACACGGTATCACACTGTGGTCTCAAACATCCTCATTTGTATGCATCTCCATCAAAGGCAACTCGTGCACGCAAATGACGATTTTTGTCTCAAGCCAATGGGTTAAACCCTATCCACATGTGATGGAATACGTTAATCTTACCACCTTTATCCAACAGTGGTGTACAAGCGCAACTCTTGTTTACACTATAGTCTTATTTTCATCTTCCTATACTTGCCTTGTATCTTGACCCACTTGCAGTCTATGACAGAGCATTCGTTACAATCGGAATGTGCGGGTTGTGCTTTCTTGTAAACAATTGCTCTCAAAATTATTTCCGTGACTATGCGAATGTATTCCCTTCTAATGTCTTGCTCTACATTGATGTACAAATACGAGACAAATTGGAATGGCACAACATTAAACGGATGAACATTTGTGTTATGTAAAATGACTAGAATTCCTCACAGAGTTTTCATTGAACAACAACAAGAAAGATCGCTTATCAAGCAGAGGAGTTCGATCCTCGCATAAGAGGCATCACATGAGCCTTTACCACGTTAGCCTATTTTTCGCCATGGATTCATCATTACGTGATTATTACTTTTCCGACTTTTCATGTAGCAAACCGACTTGAGCAAGTATATTGAGAAACATCCACATGGAGTTCGGTTGCATAATGTTCGAGTAAGTTGAATATATCAACATGTCCATTTTACACGAAATCCACTTGATTTTTTATGTTTAATGTATTTTATGTTTTAACCTCGGTGAAGCAGACACAGTAACTTCTCATATTTACATCTTCGATCGAACGAGATCTTCAACCTTTCACTGCATAAGATGTGTGCATTTTGATTGCCAACTTCCGAGACCTCGCATTTCATCTTCGTACCACTATAAGTAGCCTGGAACGAATCATGCTGTGCTTGATTAAGTTATTATGGCCGCCAAAGTGGAACGAAACGATAAACAATTAACGCAAGTACAGATTCTACTAGCTGAGTGTGATTAGCACGAAATAGGTCTTGATTAGAAGTATGCAAGTATGCTTGTTTATTCCTCTATTACTTTTGCTGTAGGACGAATTATGAAGAGGGTGTGTTGTAGGGTGCTCAGCCTGTTTCAAATACTCTCAGTTTAGCAAGCGATGTGTCTAAAATTCAAAACACGGATGTTGCTGCGATAAAGACATTATTCTGATGGTGTTCATCAAGTTTTTAGGCATCTCCCTTTTCAACTAGAAACATTAAAAAATCTTAAATCGGTCAATGTGAAAGGGTAAAATTAGAATTCATACGAACACTGTGGATGATTGCAATTCCCATACACGCGAGTGCATCCATTTTATCTAATCGATAGGGCCCGTAACGCCAGGGCTTATCTCCGGCGACGCACTGTTCAGCTTCAGTTATTTTCCCGACTCGTCGATACGTCCGGGTGTAGTGTGGAATTCGGGCTAACCACCAATTGTGGTGGGGTTAGAACCCGGGCCCGTTCGGCGCACGTGTTTTGCCACACGCCGTTTATGTTTGCTGTTTGGATGAATTTCCGGACAAATTACTAGCGTGTTAATAATTTCAAATGATATAAGCGAACACCGCCTATGGATAGGCATGATGCGTTGTCTATAACACTCGTAGCACGTTCCTTCGCGGACAAATTGCTTTGATCCTAAACATTGCTTCCTCCACTTTTTCTATTATACTCAGAAAAGTAAAAAACATTTGTATTCCGAAATATTTATGCTGTCGAGAATTAATGCTATGAAGATCGTGGGGTCGCACAGCCACAGTTGTAATCATCATACGAAGGCTGTCGGCATTGAGGACAGCCAGCTATCTTAGGAGGCGAAGTCTAAAACATCAGCCTAATTAGGGTTAGCGCGAGTGCTGTTGTTAGATGCTGGACAATGGTCACGTGAATCACACTAATAGGATTGACCAAACGGGTAGCGTACATGGCTTTGAACATTTTGAAGGAGATTGTTGCCTTCATACAAACTTTGCAGACATTGAACTCAATTTGGAAACGTATTGAATATAAAGAAATAGTGGCTAACTGTCTTTAGATACCTGCACATTCAAACATTCCATAACTGTATATAAAATTAATAATTCACTATAATACCTCCTTCTCCATCCATATTCTGTCTTTGGCATCACTTCTTCCATTCGTTGCTTTCAACAAACCAGCTCTTCTTGTATCAACTGCTTCGTGGTTTGGCCTATTGTCACGATCGCCACATACTACACCGTGACCTGAAGCCTCAAAATCTACTCATCTCCAACACGGGCGAGCTCAAACTGGCCGATTTCGGCTTGGCACGCGCCAAGTCTGTGCCCAGTCACACATACAGTCACGAGGTGGTCACTTTGTGGTATCGTCCACCGGACGTGCTCTTGGGTTCAACCAATTACACGGCATCGCTCGATATCTGGTAAGCGAATTGTCCGTTTAGACAGAACAGCTCCTCGTGTATATCCGCCCATCCATCCACAAAATGGTATTCCTAGCACGTTGTTCACTGAAACTTGCCCGTACTGTTCAATATGCTAATATCAGTTGTGATTGTTCAGTCCTGTTCTAGGGTCTATTAAAGTCGGCAATATCGTCATCGATATCTATACTTGCTATCCCGTTGGAAGGATATTTCCAACCCTAAATTAAACGTTTTTGACTACTTTGTTCAAAACCAATCACAAATTTATACGTTTATAATTAAACTACGGGTTTCGGTAGCGTCTCGCTGCTGGCAAAATCTTCACCAGACCAAGAATTTCAGTGCAAAGCGAATTCACGTTTAGACTACAATGATTCAACCTTTCCGAATTCGCATAATATTTTCTCAACTACTAGTAGTCACAAAACATATTTGTGTAAACAGGTGAACACGACCGGAAATTTTAAATTATTTAATTAGCTAATGACAAAAACGTAGTTGGTCTATACTGTCTTTCTTATTACATTCAGTTTCCTAAACAATATTACATCAAACCTAATATTTGCTTCCACTGACACTTGGTTTGACCAAACTTTTCTGTCACGAGCGTCGCATAACTAAAATTGGGATAAACTATACTTTACACATGATGAAGCCAAACCGTAGAAACCGGTTGTGTGAACATAACACTGACATTTTTTACCACGTTTCTTTCCATGAACTTTATTTAACTGGAACTGATATACTTTCTGTAAACAAGAAATAATGCTTCAGGCATTACTGCACCGATTTGTTTCAATACTGAATCACGTCAGCTTTAATCAAACGAAGGGCAACGGCTACTGTTATTTGCGTAACAAATCTGGCAGAGCTATTTATTTCTATCGATCTGTTACTGTTCACCGCTTAGCTGAAAATGATTGAAATCCTAGGCGAGGTGATTTGCGAGGTTACAATAAACAGACATTTTGCCAGACGAAATCCGTAATAGATTTCCATCGATTTTAATTCATTCTACGTTGACCAGGGCGTTGTTTTTGATCACGTATTTATGTATTTAGAATTGGTAGTCAATTCAACTCCCTTAATTAGTTTCTAATTATCTGTCGGTGTGACATCATTATGCCGCCAGCACAGTGGTAAATTGATTTGCCACAGGTAGTGAGCCACATGCGAAAACACGCTTGTTTCTCACTGCTATTTATATTTTGATTTCTCATACCTGCCTGTGTGCGGTCTATTATTTTGCGGCACTTTTCCTGGATCATGCTTGTGATTTTATATACATTGGGGATCATCAAACTGGTCTACAATGTTGTTCCCGGTTGTTCTTTTCCGTAGTTCCAATCGCTACATGCCAAAATAGGATGTGTTCCTCTTTGTTATTGTTTTCTTCGCGTCCTCCGCATTAGTGAAACCACACCTCTGACATTGTCATGCATTTCCACGCTTGAAAAGGAATCACTCCGCGATTCTATCTTCCAATACGATCACTTTTAACAGTGTATTCAAATTCCAAAATTGTTTCTGCTTGTGGTTAATGTTCATCGGCTTGGCTTAGTCATCCACATAAAGCAAAATTTCCAATTGTGAATAAGGACTTATCCCCGACTTTGCAAACATTTCGGTTTACCACAAGGTCGGCATGACATTCGAATGTCAGGTCACGGATACGCATACCGATAAGTGGCAGCTATTAAGAAATCGGTCGTGTGCTTCCGTCCTGCTTTTAGAACATCATATACTTACCATTTATATATATTCATACTATTACTTATCCGATCTCAATGCACGGAATCATCCGGACTGTCGTTTCGATTGCATTCCTCCACTTAAATTTCCTTCACTTCCTTCAGTGGTTACGTGTTCTCAGTTTTCACACCCTCCTTCATTTTCAGGGGTGTCGGATGCATTTTCACTGAGATGATCTCCGGGGTGGCCACTTTTCCCGGTTCAAAAGATTCTGTTGATCAGCTGGATAAAATCTTTCGGGCAAGTTGCTTCCTCACTCGTACATAATTTTATACAAATTGAATTAATTATTCCGGCAAATTTTGTTCGTTTGCTTCGATTACGTCGGGCGAATCTGCGCAGTCGCTACCGTTAATGGTCCTTATTTATTCCGATCGCTTTCTGCGTGTGTGTGTGTATGTGTGTTTCCGTCTATGTCTAACTACCAGCTCGCAAGAAACAATCACTTCGTTGTCCTCGGTTATACTACCAACGAGTGATTAATTCGTGTTTAAAAAACAATTGATCCCAGCTTAAATTCGTTACCATGTAATGTTAGCAATTTTGCCTCATTCACCGATCGTTTAAAAGTTGCACAACTTTTTTCGTTAAGAATTTCACAATCACTGTTAGCAAGTTTAAAAGTATATCTATCGGCACTGTATCAAACTGCTCGCCATATCCAGATTGCACAGCCCTGCATAGGCGAGTTCCATCGACGATAATCTTCAACCGCGAACCCTCTCTCTTCTCTTTTTCCAGTTGAACGAAGCCGTATTGTATCTACTGTCTGTTCCCATTCGGATGCGATGAGGAATTTAGTTATTGGCATTTTTGCAAACTGTCCACCGCAAGGAAGAGTTGAAGCCGTAGTTTTTTAAGTCCCGCACTTCCTCCATCTTTCTAGTATTTTTTTGTATTGAGTCATGATTGTGTATGCAGTTGAGGATTCGGTACTTTCCACCAATGCAATACCGGCTTTGAGTATTATGACAATGAGTTGTTATAAAGGTTTTACGATTGAATCAAGCAAACACCGAGTTATATAAGACTGATTGCCTGGAAATTAGACTTTATTCAATTCACAATTAAATTATTATAGCTGCAAAAGGGAGTATAGGATTAAGAGATTGATAATGAACAAAACGCAATCATGACTTTCTCTCTGGCCGATTTTTAATCAATGTAGCGTTTTGTGATGGTAAGACGAAAGGATGAATTGGTTTGGAATGGGTTTTTGAACTACAAAATGCTATGATGAATTAAAGATCCGATCTGTTGCTTTTCAATATACGGCCAACTGATGTTCATGCAGTCTTGTGCACAGTTTGCGGTCTGTTTGTCCAACGTGGTTCTTTTCGCAATCTCTGCAGACAATCTTGTAGACGATATTCGACTGTTCTTCTTTCGCCACTTTGTCTTTCATGTTGTTGAACTGGTTGCGAAGTGTTGATGAGGGTTTATGCGCGATGTCGATTCCAAGTGGCCGAAGTACCCGAGCTGCAATTTCGGAGATATGTTGAACATACGGCAGAGTGCGTCTGGTTCTGTTTTCTCCTGGGTTTCTTTGCTGAGGTCGGTTAAACCTGTTGCGTAATATGATGCTTCTTGGATATTCATTCTTCTGGACAACTTTGAACAAAACGCAATCATGACTTTCTTCCCCGCCGATTGTAGCGTTTTGTGATAGTGTGACGAAAGGATGAATTGGTTTGGAATGAGTTTTTCAACTACAAAAAGCTATGGTGATTTAGAGATCAGATCTGCTTGCTGTGCAAATTTTAAAGGTGAACTCTTTGTTGCTTCTCAATATACTCAGAAAGTTTACTTTGAGTGGATGGTGAACTAGGTAAACTTGTATAATCGGTGCGAGTGTTTCATCAGTTTCAGACTTTTAGAGAGGGAGGAGTTTCGGTAATCCCATGGTCACTTAACAAAAGAGAATAATCTACTTCATAACAAGCTGGAGCCTGGTGACGAAGGGCTGCTGTATCTTCTCGGCCGTCTGGTAGGCCAACATTGGCGTATTGAGGGTCGCATTCTAATAATTCTACTTCCTCAACGAGGGAATTGTATTTCGACCCGCGGGAATTCCTTCTAAGAAACACTGGATTGGGTGTGGTGGGCCATGTTGGAAGGGTAGTACCCATTGCGGAAGGGCGATCGAAGAAGAAGAACAAATAGGCTTTTTCATATAAACAAATTTTCATCTGTAACAATAATCTCACCAAAAATTTAAAAAAAAATGACGTACAGGTCCCGACATCAAGTTACAATTTGTCGACTGAATGATGCTTCTTTTCCGACTTGATTGATAATTTCCCCATATAATCCTGATTATCAGCAAATGCGGTAACCAAAAGTTTTGGGACAAAGGTTTCACAGCAATTCCCGGCATCTGGTAATTCGTTCAAAATTACAGGTTCAAAATTGGTTTCCGTTGATACGAAAAAACGATGCATTTGCCCCACAGATATCGTTAACATGTAACGAAAAATGCAGGAAATGTGTGAAGAAAATAATTTTATGCACGGCCCGATTTGAAGGCCCCGTTCTGTAAGCAAAAAGTTGTTCATAGGGAGTGGTGTTTGTAGTCGTACAAAGCAAAGACCTGATGGAATGTAATACGTCTGCAAGAACAATATCCCATTGTCCAGTATGCAGGTTACGAGTTTTCAATGCGAGTAAAATGTACTTCCACAGAGTATTATTGAAACGCTCTACTTGACCGTTGCGTTGGGGGTTGAGGGTGTAGTCCGACTGGGAGCGATTCCGTTATCATGTAGAAATTTTCGAATTTCCGAGGACATGAAAGCAGGTGTTTCAAAAGTAGTGGAATGATGATAGAGACAGTTCTCAATGAGGTTCCGTGAGCTCTACCACTTATCCGTTTCAAGGCTCCCTGAACCTGATCATCCTGTCTCCACCTGATGACGGCAAACAGCCAGAAACCGGTAGTGCTGTGTAAGGGATGGGGATGTGAGCACCACAATGCACATGATAGTTATTTAGATCTGTTATATTTAAGCATTCGGGGATCCAGAAAATCACAGGCCTGGGTTTAATCAAAATGTTACACAGTCCGTCGCGCTGAGACGGGATATTAATGTGGTGCGTTTTTTGTACCTTCTTGACCCTGTACAAGCAGAACCTTGTGGTTAAGTCTCGATAGTCAAAGTCTTTAGTCGAGAACCCTAATTGTTCTCCTGGCATGGGTGACCTGACAGTGTGCCAGCCCATATACCATGATGAAAGTTAAACAAACTCCACTACATACTGCATCAACCGTCGCTAATGATTACTAGGATTGTCTTGCCTGCTGCAAAAGCTGAGGATTATCCTACTCTTCAATTGTTTACAAATCCGCACGTTATACTGCTTCTCCTTCAGAATGCAGTCTGATAATAGACGAGCCTGATTTTTTTCCGAAAATTAGCGTATGCTCTTTTCTAAAACCGTGTTAATCTCCATGCATAAGTTCTGTGAATGTACAAACCTTGTATCAATCACGCCAGCAAGCTGTTCTAGCGCTCTGCCTAGATTCTTTGTCTATGCCTTAACTTACCACCAAATACCATCCATTTCCTTTTGCCTCAAGATCACTACTTCATAATCCGTAACTTGAAACTGTCAAAAGTAGCTATTTATGAAACCACCCCTCACTACGGCTTCTGCGACCAGAAATTGTCCATGTTGCTTGTCAAGCTGATACTTGTCGATTTCCGGAACAACATTCCCACTTTTGACACGAAATATGTATTCAATAATTTTTGAAGAAAAGCCAACGTGATTGAACTTAGCAACTGTTCACAAAAAAGAGTAGTTCTATTTTCTTCAAATGTACGACAGCGATGCATTCCAACGTACAAGTGAAATTTATCCTTCCATGCGATATATATTTCTGCGCATTCCGTTTTTACCCAAGCAAGTGTGTTGCGGACCCACAGGAGGCCCGATCACTTGAATTCCTTTCAATTCTCTCGAGACGGATGCAGTCTATGTTTTCGTTGAGAGGGAGACAACTTGGGTGTCCCATTTGGACAGTTGTTTGTTTCTGTTTTTTGCATGCTGTCAAGGTTTCATCCGAGCGTGCACTTGCAAGTCCTCTGTGTGGTTGATGTAACAACCACCGGTCGATGCGGGTTGTAGGTGATTTCGAGTTTCAAACATTATGCGTGTTTGGCTTCATTTTCTATTTTGGTCCTCAGTTATAGAGCTTGACACACTCGTTTAGAGCTTTTATCATCATCATCTACGAGTACTGCTCTACATCGGTAGCGTGTACTTAATGCTTAACTACCATACAACCATGGAAACAAAATTCTAATAGATAGGGAAGTGCGGGACTTGAACATCCACTGAATCCATAGAAAGTAAGCACGAACAAACTATAATGAAATGTCAAGTTTCATGAACCAGTACAGTGACTTCAGCACGACAACTTTAACGATGATCTCCTTCCTTGTGAACCATGTTCTGTTCATCTATCTTATCAATCCTATGCCTCTGTGTGTTAACAATCAATCAACCACATTGATCCAGGCATAGAGCAAGCCGCTATGAGGGCTTAAATGCACTCGGTAAAACGCTTTGTCTTTCTACTTCAGTCCAGGCGTGCATGTGCTAAGCATTTGCGGAACTAATGGTAGAACACCTGTTCTCTCACCAATTTGGATTTCAGTTGTATGGCTAATGGTGAAACCGCAATCAGCTACCTTACCACTTTAAGATGATCTCCGAACTATGGAACTGCTGGTTGAAATACACTCATCGAAGTGGTGGTGATTCACGCCTATTATTACCCGCCAATTTGTAATAAAATGC
>JACCGJ010017306.1:0-14569 GCA_013407085.1 Atriophallophorus winterbourni
ATCATTCTGTCAACAAAACAGTATTGAGCATAAACGCACGCCTCCGTTTCACCCACAATCCAACGGACAAGTAGAAAGATTTGTGGATACATTCAAGAGAGCACTCTTGAAACTCAGAGGGGAAGGAACCACGTCAGACATCATTGAAAGGTTCTTGCTCAGTTACCGAGCCACGCCGAATCCCAATGTACCTAACAGGGTATCCCCGGCAGAGGCACTCATGAATCGAAATATTCGATTACCATTGGACATCATCCGTCCATCGTTTTCTAATGAGATGCCTAGAAACCGACGCATGGAAAACCAGTTCAACCATCACCATGGAGCCGTCAGTTGGTTCTATAAGCCAGGTGCATCCGTACTGGCAAAAGACTATCGAAGTGGTGGTGAAACATGGACACACGGACAAATTGTTCGCCGCGTGGGACACGTGATCTATGAAGTTGATGTACAATCTTCCATCTGGATCCGTCATGCAAATCAGCTGCGCCCATCTTCTTTGCCCGAGATTGTAAACCACGATCCTGGTATTCCACTGGAAATCTTGCTAGACACATTTGAACTACCTGAGAGGTTGACCATATCCTCGCCAGAAAAACGAGATGTTCAAACTAACTGTACACCAAGAAGATGGACCGACCGTGTTCGAAAGAAAGTCAAACCTTTGCAGCTGAACCCACGTAAACAGTCCTATCGTTGAAGACTTCCTGGGGGAGGTGTTAGGAGGGTCACCTCCAAACGAATTATACTTATCTTTGTGTTTACTTTACACTAACAATTCTTCTCCCTATTTTAGCATACCCTTCAATTGGACTGTGGTGCTCTTTGTCCCACCTTGTATCAATAGAAGTTTCATCCAGAACCTCTCTGCTCAATTGTCTGTTTGAGATACAGTTTAATCCTAGAACACGGGATTTACACAGAATATTTTGCATGAAATGTTCCACAAGGGCAGAGACATTTAGTTCAGTGGTGAAAGATAAAAATGTACGAGAAACACGTTAGTTTTTGTACATGTCTATCAGATTATCGTAGATATTTTTTAAGATCTTCCATTACGAAACATGCGTGCCTGGTAAATAAAATTATCTAATGCACATAAATCCCAGACGAATTTTCTAGTCATTAATTACTACGAGTCACATCGATCGGGATCAAGGGCAGTAGATGGGTGAAATGCAATACAGTATCATGGATAACACTAACGTCGTAAAAAACTAGACTATTTTAAGAAATGTATAATTACTCTGTCCAAAAGAGTATTGTTGCAGCTTCGCACTTACTATACTTACTTTTACTTTTATGTGACTGGCTTGGCGGGTGGATTAGCCGGCTTTATTGGTGTCTTGAATCACGCAGACCCACGCGCGACGATGGGAGGCGAGATCGTTTTAGATCTTAATACAGTCATGTTTCCACCTTGGACCACCGTAGACCGTACGTAGTCCCGGGGCGTCCACGTCGTTATTCACAGTTCACAGCCAAGTCTTCGCTTGACCGCCTTGTCGCCAACACAAAGCAGGAGCGGGTTAAGGCCGCGGGCGAGTTTCGAAGGATGTGGTCAAATCAGTGCAGTATTCACCGTTGGATATGAACGAAAAGCGGCATTCCTTTGTATCGCACCCGAACGGCAGCGTTAGATACCCGGTCAATGTAGCAGACGCCCAAAATTATCTTAAGGCGCCAACACGTTCAAAAATCGTGCATCCTGTGACCACAGCGGCCACGTCTCACATCCATAAAGCAGTAGAGGGCGGTTCGCTGATCGTAAACATGTCTATTAGTCTTAGGACTGATCCCAGGCCAGCCATAGAGGGCGCACAAAAACTACAAAAAGCTACAAAAACTCATTGCGCGTACGATCAACCTTCAACTTAACTTCATCTTTCGCCTAACCATTGGGCAACATACTGGAACATACTCGATCGGACATCCCTGGGCGTTCAATTGCTGGACGTCTGGTGTAACGCAATGAAAAATGCTTTGGTTTTTACTGCGTTTATTTCGAGGTCGACTATTGCAACAGAGTAACCAGCTTCGCACTGGTAATATAAATCCAGCACAATCTTACTTTTATTGGCAGGACTGGAAAACGCGCAGTTGGTAGTGTGGAAAGTTAAGAACCTAACTCCGATTAGGCAGTATATGAATATTTATCAGAGAACGTCTGTATGACATTGTATGGTTAGTGTGGATGGCCTCGGGTGCCCCGAATATAGCTTTTAGAGCTTATATACACGTTACCTTGTGTACGGATGTGGATGATAAACGTAAACGTGTGATAAACAGATGAAATGAAACTTAATAGCATAGAAATTTCGTATTGTTAAAAGTAAATCAGAAACGGGACTGCTGGTAGAGCACAACACCACCAGGTACAATATTACAGCAGCATAAAGTACCAAATGCTTTTATACAACTATTACACAACAAACCCCTATATAAATGAAAACGAGTGGAATAAACTATCAAACATATAAAAGAGCAGGTACCAATAGTCTAGAGTGAATATTTTTACATTTACATTTAATAGATTTGTGCGATTAAATTATGCCACATCAGCGCAACAGCTACCTGAAACTTTGAATAATATGTATCATAGCAAGCTTTTATCGCAACGCCTTACAATAACAGAATAAAGTAAACGCTCCATGATGATGCTTACAGAACGCGGTTTGAACGCATATCTTGAAGCGTATTTGGCCACGTCGCAGTTGCACGAAACCAACATTTAGAAATTTCCAAATTTAATATGATTTGTAGTCAGAGTCTAAAAATTTTGAAATCATTTGGCGGTTTAGCCACCGGGAGTTTTAAGTTAATTGTGGTACAACTGCGCTGAATTGAAATTGATTCTGTAGAACATTTATAAAGTACGGACAGAAAAACGTAGAGTGAAGAAAAAACATTAGCGAAGATTCACGTTACTTGTAAATGATGAAAACAGAGCATTATGTTGCGCGATCTAATGCACAGATGCGGAGGTAAATTAAAACGCTTTAAATCGAAACAAATACAATGAAACCATGATTATCAATTGCAATTAAATCGAAAGTTGTCTAGCTATGATGAACAACTATTTTCTGTAGAGAAAAAAACACATCAGTTTATTTTTGGAACTACAGTTATGCCTCGAAAATATATCCGTACTTACCAATATCGTTTCAAATTTTCCGCAATGAAGGCCAATGCAAATTAAATTTTAGTTCAGTTCAGTTCAGTTTGCACAGGACAGTTTGTGACTAACAAGCCAATCGAGCGTTGAGAATTTCTTTCGGTGGAAAGCTGCAGAGAAGCACCCACCACTGCCAAAACGTATATTCTTTTTGTATATTGGAAATCTTCGCCGATCGCGAAGCCAAGAGATTATCCGGGTTGAACTTAGGAAGCACCGCGTTATAGCCGATGCTGGAAAAAGAAAAATCAGTTTCTCTTCACCAGCACGGTAAGAGGTTAGCTGAAGAAGCATGGTGTAAAAAATAGAAAACACAGAGAACTCTAGCCCTCACGTTGTTTACGGGATAACGCTAAAAGATGAAAAACCTAAGCTTTTATAGCAATTAAGGAGAGTATTCAGGAAACAACTTACCCCAGTTGCGGTCCAATCCCTGCTTAAAACTGGACACATTACTGCAGGATATAAGTTCTTCTGGAAGAATGTCCTAGAAGTTAACAACCCCAAGGCTGAAAAATTGTTTCCTGGAGTCTAGCCGACATCGTTTCTTAGCAATTTTAAGTGAGTGGCCCCGGGTGCCCAGCTCGGGGCTTAAGGTAAAAAAGTCGTTCATTTGCACGCCACTTAAACCCTCTAAGATCTTAAAGGTTTCCAAACGACGGTGCCTAAGGAAGAAGAGATCGAGAGACATTAGGCACACAGCGTACGGTTTCCCTCGCTGACCTTCAATCATGCGAGTTGCGAGGCGCTGTACGCTATCAAGTCGAAGGATGTCCTTTTTGTAAAGGAGACACCACGCCTGAACACAGTATTCAAGATGCGGCCGAAATAATGCCTTGTGCAGTGGCAGGAATACATCGGGTTTTCTGCTCGATAGCACTGATTTCAGCCGAAAAAGTACCTTGCGTGCACGCTGAGCCGCAGCGGCACATTGGTCCTCCCATTTGAAGTCAGCCCTATCCAGTACACCCAAATCCTTAACACACTGTGTGACGGTAACACTGATGGAATTCCCCGCCACCTGGACCGAAATTTTATCAACCAGTGTTGACAAGAGTTGGCTCTTATTTAGGTTCAGTGGGAGATCCCACTGGTATGACCAGTTTATGACCCGCTCAAGGTCGTGCATCAAGGTATCTTCATCCGTTAATCCGATGAATTTCACATCATCCGCGAAAATAAAGCATGGGCACTTCAATCAAGAGGACAAGTCATCGATGAAAATCAGGAATAGAAGAAGACCAAGTACCGAACCTTGGGGTACACCACAGATCACGTCGGTTTGATTCGACAGCGTAGATCTTACTCTCACTCGGAATGTCCTACCTGTAAGAAAGTCCTTTATCCAAGCAAGTAGACTACACCGTATGCCTTTTGCTGCTAGCTTAATCTCTAGAAGGCGGTGGTTTACGGAATCAACAGACTTGCTGAAGTCTAGGTAGAGGGCTTCGACAGGCTTCTTTCATCCATCCTTTAAGTTGCAGTATTGAGAAAGCTAAGGAGGTTAGTCAGGCAGGATCTACCCTTAAGAAATCCATCCTGAGTTACACTCAACAGAGAATGCCGACAAAGATACTGACAGATTTTATCACGCCGCAGTTTTCCATTACTTTCGAGACGGTGCTGGTCAGGCTGACTGGTCGATAGTTACCAACAGTTGACCTGCAACCACCCTTGTGTATTGGCACGACTATGGCTTCCCTCCACTTACTGGGAACAACTCCTAGTTGCAGGCATGAATTAAAGAGCTGGCAAAACGGTTCAGCAAGCACTGAGGCAAGATTTTTAAGCATAAATAAGTAGATGCCGTCCGGTCCCTCAGATTTGTTGACCCGAACATGGATAAGTGCGTCAAACACCTCAGCCCCATTAAAGGACAACTCATCTAATACATGGACACCAGGTGTCAGGTTAAGCAGACTTACGGTGAGTTTGAAGAATTATCCCGTCGTTGAACGCTACTGAAAAACCCTGAGAAGTCAGTCGCCTTAGACAGGTCGGTATCGGCAACTTTTCCGTCCTCCAGTTTCAAATCCCCTATGTTTTCCCTAGTTTTTCCTTTTGACTGTGCGTAGCTACAAAACCTTTTCGGGTTGGATTTAGCATCCCTAGGTAGAGATAACTCAAAATCCTGTTTGAGCACACGTTGTAATTTACCACAGGCATTTCGAGCGGTTTTGTAGCGGGCCCAAGAACCAGAAGTAAGGGATAGCTTATATTGCCGCCATTTCAGTTCAGTTCAGTTGCACAGGACAGTAAGTGGCTAACGAGCCAATCGAGCGTCCAGAATTTCTTTCGGTGGAAAGCTGCAGAGAAGCAACCACCAATGCCAAATCGTTTTTCTTATTGTGATTTGGATATCCTCGACGATCACGACGCCAAGGGATTATCCGGGTTGTCTTTAGGAAGCACCTCGTACTGAAAGATGCTGGAGAAGTAAAAATAAATTTCTATTTACCAGCACTGTGAGAGGTCAGCTAAAGAAGAGTTGTGTATTAAAAAACAGAACCCTAGCATTTATTTACTTACCAGACAACGCTAAAAATGGCGAACTACCTAATCTTGCATAGAAATTAGGGGGTTCAGGAAAAAGCTTACCCCAGATGCAGTCCAAACTGTTCCTTAATCTCGCGACAGAAAAGCAGGATATAAGTTCTTCTGGAAGCCGGTTCCAGAAATTTACCACTGAAAACGTTTTTCAGGGAGTCCAGTCTACATCGCTGCTTAGCAAGTTTGAGTGAATGCCCGCGGTTGCCCAGCTTGGGTCTTCAGGCAAAGAAGTCGTTCATGATAACATCACTTAACCTCTTCAAGATTGCACTTAAGTCACTTCTCAAACGACGGTGCGTGAGTGAGAATAGTTCTATGGAACTGAGGTGTGCAGCGTAAGTTTTCCTTCGCTGACCCTTAATCATGGGAGTTGCGAGACGCTGTACGCTTTCGGTTTGAACGATGCCCTTCTTGTGGTAAGGCCACCATGCCTGGACACAATATTCTGAATGCAGCCGAACTAATGCTTTGTAAAGGGGCAGGAATACATCGGGTCTTTCGCTGGATAACACGGATCTCAGCCGAAAGAGCACTTTGCGAGCACATTCAGCTGCAGCGCGCATTGGTCCTGCCATTTAAAGTCTGTTCTAACTAGTACTACCAAATCCTTAACACGTTGTGTGGCGCTAACAGTGATAAAATTGACCGACACCTGAACTGAAATATTATAAACCAGTGCTGACAAGAGTTGGCTCTTATTGAGGTTCAGTGGGAGGTCCGCTGGTATGACAAGTTTATGACCTGTTCAAGGTCGTACATCAATATATCTTCATCCGTTTATACGATGAATTTCACATCATCCGAGAAAATGAAGCCTGGGCACTTCAATTCAGAGGACAAGTCATCGATGAAAATCAGGTATAGATGAGGACCGAGTAGCGACCCTTGGGGTACACCTCTGATCACGTCGGTTTCATTCGACAGCGTAGATCCTATCCAAACTCGGAATGTCCTACCTGTAAGGAGGACTTTTATCCAAGCAAGTAGACTACCCCGTATGCCTTTTGCTGCTAGCCTAATCTATAAAATGCGGTGATTCACGGAATCGAAAGCCTTGCTGAAGTCTAGGTGGATGGCTTCGACAGGCTAACCTTCATCCTTTTAGTAGAAATAATAAGAAAACTAAGAAACTTAGTCAGGCAGGATCTACCCTTAAAATATCCATGCTGAGTTACACTCAGTAGAGAATGCCGACAAAGATGGTGACAGATTTTGTCACGCAGCATTTGTTCAAATACTTTCGAGACGTTGCGAGTCAGGCTGACAGGTCTATAGTTACCAAGAGTTCTAGTTCAAGTTCAAGTACAAGATAAAATAGCTGAATAACTTCAGTAAATGTTACGTAAATCAACCATCGAGCATTTCTTTTGTTAAGCATACATTAGTCGCCGCACAAAGGCGTCGCCTTATATTCCTTATTTGATACATACTAATGGGGTAGACATTACTGAGGATGATTTGAAAGCTAAAGCCATTGCTAAGAAATATGGCTCGGTGTACTGTCCCGAAGATAGTGATCCCCCTTTTTTCTCTAATAACAGTGAGGTCATGTCTGATCTTGATGTAGATGTAGAGACAGTTAGACTCCTGTTGGAACAATTAGACACACAATCCGCGCCAGGACCAGACGGTATTCATCCGTTGGTTTTACGAGCACTATCGGATGTGTTGTGCGTTCCGCTAGTCAGGTTGTTTAAAAAAATCCTTAGCATTAGTGGTCTTGCTAAAGGAATATAAACAGGGTTTTATTAAACCTATGTTCAAGAGTAAAAACCCTAGTAGTCCAGCTAATTACAGGCCGGTCAAATTGACTTCCGTGATCGCTAAAACTTTTGAGAAGTTGAGCAAAACTAAAATAGAGCACTTGTTTTGGGGTGTGGGCGTTGGTGTCCACAACATCATGGATTCACCAACAATCGCTCATGCGTAAGAAATCTGTTTCTGGCGCGAAAAGGTTGGTGTGCTTTGACTGATTCTGGTTAAGTGGTCAATGTCATTTTCATAGATTTCAGTAAAGCATTTGACCTCGTGCGCCACCACCGATTACTCGTTAAGCTGTAGGGTTTGGATATTGAAGTTTGTCTTCTTAAGTAGATCAAGGCATTCATCTCAGGGCGGTCAAACCGTGCAGAGTAGAATGGAGTTTTGTTTCCAGAGATCCAATCCACATTCTAATATGTATTCTGAAAGTTCGACTTTAAATCTATTTGCCATTATCGACCCATCGTCCCAGTTGATATCAGGTATGTTCAAGTGACCCATTATTCAGCAACCTGTAGATATTATTCTTATAACTGAATCCTGGACTCGTGATGATCACTCTGACTTTAAACTCATTATACCTAACTACCGCACTCGAAGACGAGGTGGTGGTTGCCTTATTTATATGCATTCAAAATTTAAAGCTAATAGCATAATATCTTCGAATTTAAAAGAACTTGAAGATTCACTATGGATAGAACTACCTATACTAGATCTTTTAATAGGCTGCATCTACTACCCACCATGCTCAACTTCAATAATCTGAATACATTAACTCAAGCTTTCATCGAAACGTCTTTACACCATGCACGCCGGTGATTTTAACATGCCTAATTTAAACTGGCACGAACGAAGTGAAGTTAGCTCTCATACAAATTTTATGAAAACGCTTGAATTACTAGGCTACAAACAATTTATTGATAGACCAAATAGAAAGGGTAACATTCTTGACTCAGTCTTTACTCCAAATATTGATCCGAACGACTTACTAATATTGCCTTCCCCGTTTAATGGGGACCATGAAATATTATCCTTTCATCTATCATGCATTTGCAAAGCTACCAATGAGGTTAAAACTCTTCACC
Organism: Atriophallophorus winterbourni; assembly: GCA_013407085.1. Classification (NCBI taxonomy): domain Eukaryota; kingdom Metazoa; phylum Platyhelminthes; class Trematoda; order Plagiorchiida; family Microphallidae; genus Atriophallophorus; species Atriophallophorus winterbourni. The sequence goes on from JACCGJ010017306.1 coordinate 8,572, forward strand.
GTTTCATCGATTGGAACTTACTTGCAACACTTATAAGGATTGAAAATTGGTCTCAATTCTTTCTTCCATATGATTTTCCAACTAAATCCTGGAAATTACATTCGAAAATTATAGGTTTAATCAACAAAGCTAACAGTCCTAAAAAACGCATAAAACAAACTAGGCTCGAGAAAATGGGAAAGAAAATAAAAGAATGGTCTACAGTTGCAATTAACAATAACGACATCTTCGCTCGTTTACGTTCCTATGAACTATTAAGTTACCACAAACTCATTCTAGACCACACATTGATTGCATCAAAAAATAGAGCACTGAACAGTTGTGATAAGCTTAAATCACTTAGCAGGTTATTTAAATCACGATCCGTAAACTCAACCAGCAAAGTAGATTTTATTATTCAGGATCGAACTTATAATTCGGCAAAAATAAGAATTACAGACCCTATTACTTTCTTAAATATTTTAATACTACTTACAATACTTCCATCTATAAAGATATCACTAGAACATTTCGGTCACCTAGTGTATTAGACACTATATGCATAAATCTGAATGACATTAATGAATTCTGCAAGCAAACTACGTTCAGTCTCAAGCCAGACATAACAGGCATTCCACCCGCCATTTGCAGAATGGGTGGTGATGATTTCAAACTTCTTCTGCTGAAATTATTTAACACTTCAATCGAATCTAGAATCTTACATTCAGAATGGAAGCACTGTCGTCACACCCAGACATAAATCTGGCTCGAAGCACACGGTATCAAATTATCGCCCAATTAACCACACAGCAATACTCTCTAGATTACTTGAAAAAATAGTAAAAAAGCTATCTTAAATCAATTATCTCCAAGTTTCTTCTCTAGAGCTCAACATGGCTTCCTAAATGAAAGATCCTGCATTACATGCCAGCTTGAATACCTTGACTATATTACTACATCGATTGAGGAAGTTTCGGCAGTTGTAGTTGTCTTCCTAGACATAACTAAAGCATTTGATACTGTCCCTCATAAGTTATTATTATCGAAACTTGAATCATAAGGCATCGGTGGTAATCTTCTTTCCTGGTTAACTTCTTTTCTTACTGATCGCACTTACACTGTTGAAATTGATGGCAGTAGATCACGCAGCCTATCTATTCCCAGTGGGGTGATTCAAGGTAGCGTATTAGGCCCATTTCTATTTCTTATATATATAAATGACATACATAACGTCATTTCACATACCATCTTATTCGCTGAAGACATGAAAGTTGTTATCACTTCCCCAGCTAATCAAGCACAAACTTATATAGATCGATAAAACAATGATTTAGCTGCAATTGCAGATTGGGCAAAAAATAATGGTCCAGCGTTCTCAACAGTAAAATCTAATTTTATGCCTATAAAATGCACGATACAAAATAACTCAATCCTTCTAAACAATAATGCAATTCAAATGATTGACAGCACGTGTGGTTCAGGATTTCGATTTTCTTCATCACTCACTTTCAACGAACAGATACGCCACCTTATTACTAAAGTCAGACAAAGTATGAATATTATACACAGATCTATAATTCAGCCTCATTGTAAAATAGAAATGTATTAATTGTTCACCATTCCTATCTTTGACTATTGTAACATAATATATACTAATATAAATAAAACCGAAAGCATAGTTTTGGAAAAAATACAACGTACTTTCTCAACATCAATCATGGGTTACACCACCAAACAATCCTATAGAGAAAGATGTATACAACTGAAACTCGATCCCCTGTGGATTCGGAGACTCGAGCATAACCTCATCTTATTATTTAAAATACTGTCAACGGATAATATGGAAATACGTTCGAATCTTCATATACGGCATGATTTTAAATATAGCTTGAGAAACAGTGGAAAAACTATTAAATTACTAAGGTTTCATACTAAAGTAAGAAACAGTGTCATTCTTGACTAAATATGCTAAACTGTGGAATCTTTCTCCAAAATATATAAAACTCAGTTCTTCTTTAAATGAATTCAAACCACATTCAGCTGCATTTCTTACCATAGAACAAATTCGCAATCTTCTTAATTTAAATGTTCTTCCTGATGATTTATATAATGATGGCATTCCTGGTTATTGATATTGAATAAATGTTCATAACGTTCGAAACAACATTCTCTCGCTTCTGAGTATTTTCTCCACAGCAAAATTCTCAATCCGCATCAAAATGAAACTGGCCCCCAGACCTCAAACTAGTGGAATAAATCACCTTCGCCTAGTGGACAAGAAAACGGTTTATGTTCATTTTAAATAATAAAAATGAAAACGTTTGGAACATCAACAATAGAGATTCCTCACACATCTTCGATGGACCATATCCGTTGAACATTAGTGTTGCGAAAACATTCTAGACTTTTCCTCACAATACCTGTGTTCCGTACTATATCAGATCACGTACCGATTACCTAAAAGCAACTTCAATTACCCTTACCTTTATATTTATTGAACGTTAAATTTCGCTGAAACAAATGATTTTGAACATATTGTTTTTGCAAATGTACATACTATAATCTGATTGTACAAAGCTTTTGGAAATTATTGATCATGTTTAACATGCCTTGGATTTCCAAGAATAAAATTTTTTCATCATCAATCGCTTGATTAAATGTGTTTACGTGAATTCGTTATTGGCTCCAAACATTCACTATGCTGTGATCGATTAAAATCCCACCATGGATGCACCCAATTCAGTTTTGTATTAGCACAATAGCAAATCTGCCGTGCCAAAGTCATTTTGGAAATGTTTGCGATCGGTTATCGCTAGGTAAATCTTGGCATGAAGAGCTAACACACAACTAACACCACTGACAATGGTAAACGGACGATCTTGATTGGTGGGTTAAACTTCATAACGTCGAATTCATGGCAGGTCTTTTGATGTCGATCTATCTCGAAAAGTTCGATAGCGGGGTTTACGAGTTCGTTAATGTCGCCACAGGATATTGCGTTAGCTACTACGATGCTGCAGACATTCATTCAATGGATACCAGCGGCAAACTGAGAGATAAAAGCAAAGAGACACAACTCTCGCGATAAATACCGATCTAATGGTGTTCGTATGGGATAAATTTGCAGTTTATGGTTAGTATAGATCGTGAACGTTCGACCCTTTTGATCTGGAGGAAATGTTTAATAGCAATATAAACAGCTGAGAGCTTTCTGCTAAAATGCTGTATCGAGTTTGGTTTCGGCGAAACCTTTTGGAAAATAATGCGAGTTGTTTAACATTACTGTCCATTATACGTTACGAACAGCGCCATCAGAAACCTAAAAGTCATTGGTAGTTTACGGAAAAGCGTCGAGAGGTCTCTGTTGAGTTGTTTTAAGGTTGTTGTTTCGATCTCTCTGGGGCTAGACGGGTCACGTTCGAAAACCGGAAGACCTTACGTGAGAATGTCGAGGGGAACATTATGTTTCGGTTTGTCGCTACTTGTAGAAGGGTGTGTGAGGGAAGTTGACTTGCGGAACAATGTTAAAAACTTGTCGTTTTCCAGCAAAAGACACAGTCCAATTGTAGTGACGGTGGCTACATTCCCGTGCGATAATTGATATCCTTTCGAACATTCTCTGTCGCCATCAATCTTTAGGCCAAATTTCCTGGAAAAGTCTAATAACGCATAATCGGCGGCTTTTTGAAATCCGAAATCAAACAGCAATATAACTTTGCCTACGTACACCGATAATCATTGTTCAGACACATAGTACCGTATGTCACGAGTGTGCGTTGTTTCCGCCTGTTGTTTCAGTGCCAGTGAGTTTAAAGTGCGTTGTCCTGAGATCGGAGAATAAATCTCACTTCTGCCCTGAATCGACGTTGAAAACTCAACGTGTGTTCGTGAGTCGTACCCAAAAAACAGGCGACTGTGAAATTGGGCCGAAGCAGATGTTTGCCATTAACCAGTTGAATTTCTAATTGGGCTTATTTTGAACGCCTTTGGTTGTTGGCATCCGTCTCAACACTTCTTTTTAGTACAGCTTCAATCGAATCGTGAAAAGAGCAGAACAGCTTTTGATTTATGCGAAACCTATGGACTTCCAGTACTACCCTGAGACTTCTAGGCGTTCAAAATCAAAGTTAATCCGCAGCTTCCCTATCTGGATACAATTTCATTGATTGCGCGTTTAATTATTGGTGAAACAAACATTGTGGAAAGATAATTTTTGTAACGGCTTTAACGGATCGTGATGACATGAACTCACAATTTTTATCGGCGATTTAGATAGAGTATAAAGTTTTACAAAATCACTAGATGCATCAATAATAGTCTTTGAGTTCACTGGTAAACAATTAATCCGAAGTTGGTGTAAAATAGAATCGTTCATTTTTTCTGCCCGACTAAAGTTTCGCATTTACCGTAATAAACGGTGACGGGGGACCATGCCCTAACAGACCCGATAAAAGCTTTTGTAAACGAGCTCATTCCGACAAGGATGTTCGCTTAAGAATGACGGTCTTAAGTTGTGAATAGGGTTCTACGCTAGGCATGGGAAATATAACGTCATTAACTTCGGTGGTAATTGAGGTAGGAAGATTAGCTGTGAAGTGAAACGGTTTTGAAGCGAAAAACGGCTTCCATAGGAAATTTGGAAATATCGAATAAAAGGGCATGTCATGCTAATGGCGTTCACCTACCAGTTAGTAAATCGTTTGATGACATCGTAAACTTCAGGGAGTTCAGAGAAAGAAATATATATAGGACAATGAATGAGCGGGCTCACTAAATGTGGAGTGGAAATATTCTCAAAATAAGAACGAAGAAAATACAAAAAACAGCACCAAATCTCAAAATGTTCAATATTCTTTTTTGCTCGATAAATATTCCTGAAAGAAAATAAATTTCGACGATTGCTGGAATTGATGTCGAGATTGTTAGTCACTGCAGAATTAAAACACCGAAATTAATCCCGAATTTCCTGCACCCAAAATACAAGAAATAGCGTGCGTGCAGTTTATATTTTATCCAAACATTAAAACAAAATGTGAGATTTGGTACAACAAAAATAATGAAAAGTATTGTCAGAATTAATTGGGAATAAATAATATGCAAGGATACAACACAGAGTAACGTGAATGAGCGTAGTTTACATGATCTGGACTTCTACCAACATGCAGGCAGGTGAAATAACTCCAGTCCATCAATCTGTGGACACAACGAGTCAAGCAACATGGTAACGCTCGTGAAGCATCTTACCGACCGAAATTTCGAACAATCGATTAACTTGTAAGTAACTTACAGTCGAGTGCGAAACAATCTAAATTTTTCTGAACAGAATTAAAGTAGTGCAGTACTAAATGCTCAACCACATAAAGTCGAAAGCATGAGGAGTGCTTGATAGGCTCATAGCTACATTTATTCTTGTACAGCATGAACTTATATTTGTGTAATTATTCACGCAATTTTTCGACATTCTCTCGAATCGATGACCTACGATAACGTGCTGCTGAGAGAACCGTACATTTTTTATCTATCCGAAAACTACGAGAGTGTGACACCAACAATAATAATGTTTTCTTGGATACCAAAGTCATCCATGCGTGATCATTTGTTTTTATGATAGTACATAAATAAAACGGTTCTTTTTACAAATGTTGGAGATCGAACATAAATACAGAATTTTTTCGTTATTAACCAAAAAACCAATAATATATTCTAGGACAACCAAGGTATGTAATAAATGATCAGCTTATCAAAATATGGAGAGTAAGGAAATAGAACAGTGTAAATGACCGGAGCGTGCGGAATTTTTAAACATTTTCTCCTCTCAATAATGAAAACAAATCTACAGTGGGTAAGAAAAAAATACTTAATGTCTAATAACAATAAAGTTCCATTTAAATTTTGTCAAGATTTACGAATAGCAAGGATACGAAAAAATGAAGAACAGAAATGATAGGTAATTATGGAGAAAGTGGTGCGAATTGTAATGAAATTGTCATAGAAATTGATAAATAAATTATATATGCAT
>JACCGJ010017307.1:0-34091 GCA_013407085.1 Atriophallophorus winterbourni
ACGCACGGAACTACCGTCCATCCCTCAGTCTGTGTCGCCATTGTGGATTATTTTTGCTCCACCTATGAAGAAAACGGAGATGATCATACAAGTAACGATTTATTTTATTAAATTTTTTATACGTATATCCTATGGTACTGTACAGCAATTTGCTTTTTTTAACCATAAATCTTGAATCTTGAATCTTGAGCACGTCAGGAAAAATTGCTTCTCCCGAATTGGACTGTTTAATCATTCGAAGCGCTGTGACGCATAAAACACGCAGTTCACTGGCAGTGTACATTCATGGTCGATGTCGACCGAAGGAGATCAACAACAAATTTGTTTATGCATCCCTGTTTTTCGAACTTTCAGCTGGCTCTCGTTTCTGATTAGAACTTTTCATACCACATATTTTGTCCACGCAGACGGTTTAAATATGGAGGTGGTTGAATGGAACAGAATTAAATTTCTAGTATGGTTTTAGAGACGTTTTTGAAGGGGGAAGGAGAGTTGGGATAGAAGATCGTAATATTGGGCACACATTATCATTTGAAGGTCAGCCGAAACCATGGTATGACAAGAGTTAGAAGTGAACCGAATGGCCCAAATTCAATTTTTGCTTCGAAAACTGGTGACAAAGTCCGGATGTTGGCCACCTGCCACCTATAAACTGATGACTTGCGATGTTTGCATAATTAAAGAATCAGAAAACGGCTAAAAATGCGTAGGTGTGAGCGTCACATGTTGTGTGTACACGGTTCTTACACAGATAACCCTTAGTGTGATGAAAAGTTAGCGTAATGAACGTTCTGTCCGAAACATGTTGACTTCTCACTCACTACACTATTTGCGTTGGAATGTTTTACAGTTGGAAACAGTTTACGGAAACTTGAATTTGTGATAGAATGATAATTTTCGTATGAATAACAGATTTTCCTGACTTGGATACTCATTTATTCGAATCATAATCGAATCAGTTTTCAGTGCAAATGAATGGTTAACCCAAAGTTATATGTCCGATAATTTTTTTAAGGTTACAGTTAATGTAGAGTTACAAAGTGCATTACCGTTCGCATGATATACATATACACTGCCAGAAACCCCACCCCGGGTAATTAACACATATATACGTCCTGTTATGTAATATTTCATCCGAGCCTGGGCAGCATGGCCCAGGGAGGATATCGAACTACTTAACAGGATACATACAAAGTTTGTCTCCAGGTACAGAAATTTGCCTTTCACACAGTGAATGTTGAAAATGAACCTACACGATTTTACCCAACGACGGATTGGTAGTGACCTCATGTTAAAAATCCAAATCCTCCATACTGAAAACCATCTTCTTAAACACTTGCACAAGCCCAATAGCCTTACTCGAAAACGAATATATTCAAAGGCTTTAAGCATCTCGCATTCTCGATTGGATATTCGTCGTAATTGTTTCTTGGAAAGAATTTGTTTCATTTGTAACTATTCTCCTGAAGAAATCACACGTCAAGAATCTGCCGAAGGTTTCGCTTTCAAACTCGATGAGTTTATGACGTACCATGCGGTATGTGACTCACCCTATTGATTTTTGTGATATTTTATTTTTTTATATGTATTCTATATACCTTGTCATCCTATGGTTATTGTTAAACTTACTGCATTTTCTGAGTTTCGAGTTCTGAACGGTGATAAATGCGACTTTAGATTACAGGAACATTTTTCAATATCAACAATATAAAATGTCTTAATAAATCCTGATCTTATTCAAACGCAATATGCATTCACGAAAACATCTAAAATTGATATGGCGTTCGAAGCAAACCAATATATCTTAAACAAAGTTATATTTGTAGGCCACTGCTATATAGGGTTCTTACAAAGAACCACGATGTTCAAATACAGAATCACAAAGTGATTCCTGGCCACGCGCACGAGGCGCATATAAAAGACCAAAGTATTGTAATGCTCACTTCCCCATCCCTTACACACCAATACCGGTTTCAGGCTGTTTGCCATCGTCAGGTGGAGACAGTAAGATCAGGTTCAGTGAGACTTATATCTTAAATTTTAATTTGTCTTAAGATTTACGGTTAGGAAAGAACGCACGAAATGTCGAAAAAGAAACAAGAAATCAATTCTGGAGACAAATTAAATTTATATTAAGCGAAATTGGTGCACATCTATGCATTTCCGTGCGTGCATCATTAGTGGTTGCGAAAATTAATTAAGTTTGATTTCGAGGTCATTTCGGGAATCCGGAGCTCGTGACATATGATAGGATGAATAAGTTGAACAATAAAAGACCAATTTCTTTTAACCAACTGCAATGTAGTCTTTTTACACCAGACGACACACAATCCTCTTCGGCAGTTCCGACGATATACGGACGTTTAGATTCGAAATTGTCACTGAAAAATTGTTTAAAATAGTTTAAGTCTAACTTTAACAGCTATTTGATAATTCTACAATATATATATATATATAGATGAAAAATTACTAACATATATCTGTTCTTCCTGTTTTTCTTTATTCAGGACATTTATCACAATAATTGAAAGTATCAAATTAACACACTATGATTATTGTTTTTCTCACGGATTAAAAATGAAAAACATATATTGTTCTTCTTGTTCATTTTGCTAATGACATTTCTCACAATAATATATAATCTCATATTAACACACTATGATGATTGTTTTCTCAATAATATATATATATATATATAGATATATAGATGAAAAATTACAAACATATATCTGTCCTTCCTAGTTTTCTTTGCACATAAACGTTTTTCACAATAATTACTAATCTCAAATTAACACACTATGATTATTGTTTTTCTCACGATATGCAATCCCGTTGGGATACAGTTTTAGGTATGAAATCAATTTACTTATATAAGAATAATTTGATCGAATTCTCCGTTGTGATTCGCAAAGTAATGGAATACTCCACATAATAGATCATTTTAATTCAAACTTTCGTTCGATTATGTAAATTTATCTTTCATGGAGATATTTAGACGAGAACCATTTGACCTGCAGATAGTTTCAACAATTAAACACGAAGGTCATTTTTACTTTAATTACTCCTGACATTGGATTTAATTCTGGTCTGCACAATTTTTTTGATTTCATAATGATATTTATTGCTCTTCGTGGATATCAATAAGAGATGAGTAGACGAGTCACTCGGTATTTCGTCCTTATGCTAGACGAGTGGTAAAAATCAAAACTCTAATATTTGTCTGGAACATTTACCCACCTTGCCCCGTATTGACAAACCACGTATAGCATACTCTCCTTCCAGATTTCGTGGCAAGGTCTTAGTCCACAGCCGATGTGAGTCACATTTGCCCAAATAAGCTGGTCGAAAACAGAAAAAATTGAGCAACCCATAATGAAAGGACATTGAAATACAGAATTTTAATCAGAAAAGTAATACTCCGATCACATGCGATCCGTTTCAACTGAGTACTGAGCTTGCACGACACTGTTGCATGTTGCATGCCGCAGATGTATGTCCGCGGCATGATAAAAGTGGAGTTGCTTCCGTCAGATCAGTCCGAATCAACGCACGTATAGTATCTAACCTCTATCGTTTTGTTGATGGATAATTTGAGGACATACGATTCAAGGTTTAAGCAGGTCACCACCCCGTTTTTGTTCAGATAATGATTTTCTTAAGATTCTCATACCAAGAACCAGGTGGCGAACATACGGATGAGACCTAGAATCATTTGCAGCGTTCTGGCATTCTCTCTATGAGCATGATGAATGAAAACCATAGCGACTTCTTGTTTACCAGAACCAACTTTATATTCACCACAACGGAATGCAGAATCGACTCCGGGATGTTGATCGGGTTGAATCCGTTCAAAGGTTGACGTATCTGAGATAGACAAACAACGTTTATCCGGCAGTATAGGAAATAACTCGATTTCTAACTGTTCATACATATCGACATCCATGTGAAATTACCTACGTGTATTTATGACTCCGACTTTCTTAACATTAACCTGTTCGCTAGAACAGTCGTTGGCGCGTCGCGTCTTTGCAACGCCGCAGCAGAAAATGATTATAAATTTGGAAGGTTTACATGAATTTTATTCAGAATGGTATGCGAATGGTAGTATTCCGAATTATCTACTCTATGGTGAGTTGCAATTAGGAAGTCGTTCATTGGGCAGACCGCATTTGCGGTACAAATATGTTTGCAAAAGTTATATGAAAGCTCTTAGCATTGACCTGGTGAGTTGAGAAGAACTTGAATTTGACCTATCACATTAGAGGCATTGTGAAAAGCTTCGTCTGAAAGCTGGGTGGGAGCAGATACTACTGTTGGTTGCTGAACGCAGATCACGCCGCCGGCGTGCAACTGATACAATACAACCGATTTCTGACTATCGTTTCCAGTGCTGCGGGAGAGATTGTTCCTCCCGAATCAGACTGTTTAGTCATCCAAACAGCCCTATAAAATGAACATTCATGCGATTGTGATGTACATCCATGGTCGACATCGACCGAAGTAGGCCAACAAGTATACGAATGATGCCATACCACCACTTAACGATTTACCGAGTTCACGTTTCTTAAATTCGTACATCCATGTGCTAACTACTAAGCATCGGAAGTTGATAGAAAGAAGGCAAATTTCGCCCAGATTTTTGCTCTGTGGATTTCAAAATCAGAGTTTTTATACTATAAATGAACTGCTATTAGTTGACGGCGTCATCCACCAGCCTTCGCTATTTCTTTGTAAATCACTTTCAGGTGGCTTACGGAAGCCAATTGTGTAGTTCAAGAGCTGGTCTTGACTGTGAATAGCTCATTGAATCGCTCAAACCATGACTGCATTTTAGAGATATTGTTGGCTCAATCCACTAACTCATCTGGCTGTGAAACATTTGGAACTGGAAAGCGAGTATTCCTGTCAGATAGATCTCATATATTCGAGAGTATAATTAAATAGAATGGCTTCGCATTCTGGATAGGAGAAAGTGTCTCATAAATTTCCACAGTTTGAAATGCAAACATCCGTTCATTGTCAAACAATTTCGTAGAATCCAGAAACATAAATGCACAAACTTTTCGTAATAGTATTTATGAAGCTGTTCCTGAAAATATTTTCACTAGATAATTGTACAACATCTGAAGGTAGAGAGCTCCATAAGAAACAAACGCACACCGAATTGAAGAACCGATGGCAGTTCCGGTGAAAATGTGGAATATCAAATGCCAGTGGGTGAGTAGGTGTGGTAAGTATAGATCGGAGGCGAAACAGATACCTCAGAGTGTGCATCTTTGAGTTAATTATTTTATAAATTAGGATTAGTTCTGATCAAACCCGTCTGCAAGACAATGTATCTAAATTTAACTGGACGTTTCGATTCTCATATGGTAGGTATGTATCCAGCCCACCATTTTAGAATATCTGTGATTAATCCTATTGAGCAGCTTGATGTCCTTCTGTAGCCATGTTGCACAAGCTTGCACTTTGTAATCTATCACTGGGTTAATATAGGCATGGAGGAAATACGACGAAGCATACCTATCGTGCGGTTATCTCGGTTGTACACTGATTCACATTGCATGATATTCTTATGACTTCCACTGGCCCATAAGCCGAGGTCCATTTCTCTTGTTATCCATTACAGTTGTTGCGATCCAAGGTTGTAGAAGAATGGGCAATCTTTGCCTATTTGCAACATTTTGCAATTTCTGAATTTGAAAGGAAGCTTGATTCACTCTGACCAGCTCTTCAATTTATCCAAATTGCTTCCAAGGGCAAACAGTTCACGCGTGACGTCATTCGCAACCAAAGTTTACCATCATCGGCAAAAAGAACAATTTTGGCTCTGTCAAGTTGATTTTATATAAAAGAGTCCTGAACCAAGTATCGAAACATGTAGGACGCCTCTAGTGGCTTCGATATCCATTGACATCACACCATCGATACGTACATTTGCCTCACAATCATGAAGGAATCATCTGAACCTGGTAAGATGCACCTATTAATACCAACATCCTACAGCTTGCTTAGGATTATATAATGGTCCACGCGATCGAACGCCATTGATGTGTCCAAGTAGCACGCATGCACGCAAACGTCCTTATTCACTGCCTGTGTCCAGTCGTCTATTGTCTCCAGTAAGTTAGTCAATCAAGACTTCTTGTTGTTGAAAACATGTTTTTGGTTTCGAGATGACTAGCAATTATTTCATACAAAATTCGCTTTGGAACTTTCAGATCACTGGAAGGAGTGTAACAGGCATGCTAGCGATAGAGTATGGTGAAATGAACAACCCAAACCATATCATCATTTACGGCCTTTTAGTAACAATTAACAAGAATTGGATAAAAACAATGGTGTCATACTATCAAACATACTATAGAATTTCTCGCTCTCCGCAGCTATTCGTTATGCGCATCCCTTGACATTCTACTGGATATAGATTTAAGCTATATTATGAAGCTGTATGTTCTTTTCTAATCGTAACCGTTTTTAACGATAAAAGCACTGGCCGTTTATCACCAAAGATTGCAGTCAATACGTCAACATTTACACGGAATTCAACCTTAGATAATTAATTACGTAGACCGGACAGCGAATATAACTTTTACGGATTCCAACCAAGTAGTCACGGCTGACTCAAAATATTAGTATTTTTTATTGACAAGCTTCGAATTCCACTTAACCGATAGTGTAATTCCTTCGCTGGCATGATAACTTATGTAAATAGACTTTTATAAATTAATATTCCTACCTTGCTCAGTTACAAGCATTTCCATCTTACACACACAACCCACGACCGATTTCGTGCTGCTTACACTTATCAGATGGGGGCAGTAAGATCAGGATCCGCGTGTGCTTGAAACAGTGGAGTAATGGTAAACAGGTTGCGCTTGTATGCCAATGCTGGATCACGCTGTTATGACCAACCTATACGATCACATAAGTACAAACACATGTTGTGGGTTGTTTGTGATTGAAATGCATGCAAATGAGCATTTTGGTTCATGGTTATGTGTTTAACACCATTATACATATGTGATTGAAATGAGTGGTCGTACCAGCCTTATTCAAACGTGGTATACAAGCGCTAGTTGTTCAATATTCCTATCTTGTTTTTTTATATTTTGCATTCAGATTTGTATCAGTTGGTTGCAATGCTTGGCACAAAATATTCGAGAATTTCGTGTTGTGCTCTTTCTAGAGCTCTACTAGTTTTAAAATATCTTGTATCTTTCCCTTTGTGATCTCACATTTCATAGGTCTTTATTTTTGACAGTGAAAATTAAACTAATGAAATGGAAAATGTTTGTGACAGATCGGGGAATCATAATCATGAAAAAATAAGGTTGTAATGAATCTGTGAGAGTAGTTTATTTTTAACGTTTCGCTTCTGACACAGAAGCTTCGTCAGACCATTGGTGTCAGTACGAACAGGAATCAAGCTTAACTTGCATTCACCTGACCAATCATAAGCTGGTTCAGAACTGCACAGTCCATGGTGGGTTCTGCGCGCGTTAAGAAGAACAGGCGCGTTCAATGTCTACTGACGCACCACCACCCCTACGTGCCGTATAATCCCTTAAATGCTTTAGTATTGGCAGGTGTGAATGACACCTGCCGACAGATTAGCGCGAATTGCGTAATCGGTGCGCACACTAGGTTTACGCATGTTAATGTTTATCCGCTGCAGGACCGGACGCCAGATTGTGGAGATATCAGCCCCACCCACCTTATTGACAGCAATCTTACCAGCCTTTGTTATCTCAACCGCCTCAGCGTGAAGTCGTTCCATGTATGGTTTTATTCCCCGCCTTATCACTTCTAGGTTATCAAGATCTACGCTGTGACCGGGGTCCAGCACATGTTCAGCTAGTTCTGAATCTCTTATCAGTGTTTGATATTCACTGGAATTGCGTGGCTGCTTACTGATTCGATTTTTGTGTTCACATATTCTAGTACTGAGTTCTCTGGATGTTTGTCCGATATATACTCCCAAGCAACCCTTACAGTTGATTTTATATACCCAATTCGTTGCGCAGCCTGAAGGTGTTTTATCCTTGAGATGCGGTAATAAGGAACGGAGCGTTCTACCCCTTTTATATGTTACTCGTATACCTACGTTATTCAAGTTTCGACTTATCCCCTTTGACGCTTCCTTAACGTAAGGTATAGAAACTGTTGCACGCCAAACGTTTTCCGTTTTGGGTGCTGGGTATTTGACCCGTTTCAGTTGGCGTTTAATTAGGCTCTTAGGGTCACCATGATCAGCAAGTTGATGACTAACTTCTTGATGGGTTCGCTTTTTATCGGTGGCATCGCTGCACAAGCGTTCAACTTTGTAGGACAGCGATTTCGCAGCTGAATTAAATACTTTTTGGGGGTGCGCTGATGAGTACCGCATCTGTGTCGATTGGCTTACGAAAGACCGTAGTGCTCATTTTACCATTCTGTTTTCGCACGTGACAGTCCAAGAATGGAAGTGTCCCTTCTGTCGACTCAATCTCCTTTGTAACTTGAATTTTAAGATCCAGGTTATTAAGGTAACTATGGAATGCTTCCAATCTGTCACGTTTCATGATGACGAATGTATCATCGACATAACGCCACCATATCTTTGGCCGAAGGGCTACACGTTTTAGAGCTAACTCTTCAAAGTGCTTCATGTATATATCCGCTAACACTGTGGAAATAGGTGAACCCATCGCTAAACCTTCCTTTTGCTTATATAACTGTCCATTAAACAAGAAGTGGTTCATATTCCGACAAATCGCTCTACCGTTAACGAATTGCTGTACACTCATTTTTGTACGATCTGTCAATGTCGCGTCTGAATTAAGTGCATTTCTTGCTAATTCTAGAGCGCTCGTGGTGTCTACGTTCGTGAACAAGGCGCTCACATCGAAGCTAACCATAATTTCATCCTCGTCGAGCGTTATTGTACTCAAACGACGAACGAAAACAAAAGATTTCCAAATGAAATAATCCCTGTTCCCGACTAGCGGTTTCAACAAATGAGCGAGATGCTGCGCTAATTCGTGTGTTGAGGATCTAATGCCATCCACGATAGGTCGCAGAGTAACGCCCACCTCATGTATCTTCGAAGGCCGTAGAACCTAGGGGTCTGAGCAGATTTCGGGTATAGGTTGAACTATAGTCCCTGACCTAGTTCCTCCTTAATTCCCTGCAAATATCTCGAAATTACCCGCTTACGGTTATTCGTAATCGACGTGGTTTTCCTGCTGTCAATAACTTCATAGGGACCTTCCGCATGGTGTAATTCAACCTTATTTCTATAATCACTTTTTGAGAGTATCAATGTGGCCTTGTCATTGTCGGCTCTAGTGATCACTATTCCCTCTTCTTTTCGCAGATTAAGAAGTGCTCGATGCTCATCTTGCGTAAGGTTACACATTTCTGGCTGTTGTTTCTTAATAATACTGGCTATACAGTTTCGTAGTGCGTCTGCCTGTGTTTCCGGTAGTTGAGTTAAGGTAGATTCTACGCACGGAATAATATCATTCCGCAGATTTGAATCTCAAAATGGTATCGATGTCGATAGGCTTACGATATACCGTTGTTCTCATCTAGTTGTTGTTTTTTTGCGCGAGACAATCCAAGAACGGAACTGTCCCTTCCGTAGACATGGTTTCTTTTGTGACATGGATTTTCGGATTTAAACTATTGAGATAACTATGAAATGCTTCTAGTATATTTAGCTTTATGATGACGAATATATCTCCGACATAGCGCCACCATATTTTTGGTTTCAACGCTTCGTTTCTCAAAGCTATCTCTTCGAAGTGCTCCGTGTACATATTCGCTAGCACTGGAGAAATGGGTGACCTAATCGCTAAACCATCGTATGCTAGCGCTATGTTGACGATACATTCGTTATCATAAAGCGAAACATACTAGAAGCATTTCATAGTTATCTCAATAGTTTGAATCCAAAAATCCAGCTCACAAAGGAAACCGTGTCTACGGAAGGGACACTTCCGTTCTTGAACTGTTTCACGCAGAAAGACAACAGCAAGATAAGAACAACGGTATATCGTAAGACTATCGACACGGATGCAATTTTGATATTCACATCTGCGCACCCTAAAAGGGTATTTCAGACCATAGCAAAATCGCTATTCTACGAGGTTGACCGCCTCTGCAGCGATGATGCAGATAAGAGACGATCTCATGAAGAAGTCAGTCGCTGACTTGCAAATCATGGTCACCTCAAGAGATTAATTAATCGCCAATTGAACCGAGTTAAACATTCGCAACCGAAAACGGAAAAGGCTTGGCGAGCTACGGTATCTCTACCGTATGTCGAAAGCGCCTCCGAAGGAATGAGTCGAATCTTGAATAGCGCAGGTATTAGAGTAACATATAAGGCAGTTAGAACTCTCCGCTCCGTAATAATGCATCTGAAAGATAAGACTCCTTTAGGTTATGAGAAGAGCTGCATCTACCAAATCAACTGCAAGTGTTGCGCGGGTGTTTACAGTGGGCAAACGTCTAGAGAACTCTGCACTAGGGTAAACGAACACAGGAAACGAGTGGGAAAGCGACCCCGCAATCCCAGTGAATATCAATCACTGATTCGGGATTCGGCCCTAGCTGAACACGTGCTAGACACTGGACACAGCGTTGATCTTGATAACGTGGAAGTGATAAGACGGGGTGTGAAATCTTATAGGGAAAGACTTCTCGCCGAGGCTGTTGAATTAACAAAGACTAGAGCGAATGCGGTGAACAATGTGGACGGGGCGGATATCTCAACAATCTGGCTTTCGGTTTTGCAGCGGATTAGGATTAACAAATATCACACCTAATACGCACATGATTACGTGAGCAGTGTGTCGGTATCCGCTGACCTGAACAATTAATAAACAATTAGGGATCAACACAGCAATTAGGAGGTGTGATCAATTATCTTGATCTCCCCTGTTTAGCTTAGTGAACTCAGGATTGGTCAAAAGAATGCCATTTATACCTGAAACCAAAAACTTACTATAACCGATTCATTGCAAACTTTATTTTCTTGATTTAGGTTAACACCATTTGAAAAACCATGCAACTCACATTGAGAAACGGCTGACAGTTTTGGCCCCGATTACATTGCCCAATATTCGGATTGTAAAATATTTTCGATTGTTTCATTATTTCAAACACACTGTTAAGAAAAGAAATTTCACATGATGGTTTTAATTAAATGTTAAAAATATCTGATGCATTTCCAAGAAATCGGTTGGAGCAATTTTTAACGCTTCACTTTTGACACAGAAGCATCGTCAAGTGTGATAGTCAGGAGATGCAACATGACTAAGTTGCAGGCAACCCACGATACCTGATTTGACCTGAACGCTGAACACTCTATTATAAGGCTACGGTGTGTCACGTCACGTAGAATTGAGCAGGATCAGAGGTCGATTATCTTAGTCCGGTGTGTATACACATCTATCTAGTGCAAATGAACACGATCAAGGTCGGTTGACACTGTGGTCCACCTGCTTGAAAGTACATAAATGATGGGGCTTCAGATAAACTAATGTTGAAGAAAAAGAAAAATCAAATTAACTGGTAGGTATAAGATGAATATGATATATTTACATCCGCATCAATAATGATTATCAACTTTAGTCTGATGATACTTCAATTTCAGAAGCGATCGTTACATGAAAGCCACTGAAGATGGCATATGAATGAACGATCGGTCCAAAAATCATTCCGTTCGATTTCTATCAGATATGTTGTTTAATAAAAACATTCATGCGCCTCAAAATAAGCTACTGTTGTGCTTTGAACGTTTACATAATGTTGTATCGACTTACTCATATGTTGCACGAGTAATACTAATCACAGTTTTCCAGTCTAAATTTGTTTACTACCTTAAAACTGTGTCAAGGTTGGCTGAGATTATTTTTCTCTCTTCACCTGATAACGGCAAACGCCAAAAACCGATTTTGGAGTGTATGTGCTGGTGATATGGCCACAGAAAGGAATTGGTCGTTAATTTTTTAGTAGTATATACCATTTCACAAATATTAAATTCCATGATAATTTCACTAGAGCATTTGAAAAAATTTGTGTTCAGCTCTTATCAAATTATGTGCACACAATGATCATAAAAACGATGGTAAATTATCCTCTCGTTGAACGTATGTCCAGCTTTTATGCAAGTAATGAAAAATAAGATTAATTCTGAGAAGTTCCCTTCTGAGTACAAATTCCACACAGACGTATCCTATAAATTGAACGTTTTATTGGAGTAGCAGTTTGTTCTACTGTCTTTGAAATGAGTAGTTTAAAATTGGTATTTTCTATTGTGGTTGGGAATGTAGATTTCGTTCCAGGTCATAATTTCATCCTCCTCCGAAGTAAATGTTTTACATCTTTCGCAAAATCCTGCAATAACATCATTACCAGGATTTTTGAAATACTCTCAAATCTCGGTGCTATGCCACCTCGGTACTATGCCATTCTCACTACTATGCCACTTTTGCTCGGTCCCGACAAAATTCAATACAAAAAATTAACTATGCCACTCCCTACTCTCGTTATTATGCCACTATTCTGTGACTATTTAAAAGTGCATTTTTGCGCATTTTACGCATATGGTCAGCCAGTTTCATGGTCAAACACGTGATGTGTCTCCCTGACTCTAGCTACATGAAGCCAATCACCTCTTTCCTACTCTTGCTTTAAGTATAGATAGATACACCCGCGAAAGCGCGCGCACAAACAGACACTCAAAAAAGTGACATCGTTATTTTTCAAACTATTCAGCCCATAATGTCAGCTCAGAAACGCAAGCAAACCGACTTTACGCTGAATGAGAAGTTCGAGATCATCGATGCTGCGAAGAAGGAGCCGGATCAGTCCAAGTTGGCAGGGAAGATTAGCAAGAAATAGGGCGTCAAAGTTAAGAGAACCACCATGAAGGGCAAGGTAGGATGCAATTGAAGATGCAATCAAAGCTGGAGTTCCATCGAAGCTCATGGAACTGACGCTGCCTCACGACCCGAAGTTTGAGAAGAGAGTGTTGATGTGGCTGAAGCAAGCAAGAGGACTGAATCTGCCTGTCAGCGGCGATGTGATCAATGAGAAGGCGATAAAATTGACCGAGCTGATGCACATCCCAGACTTCATGACGAGCGACGGTTGGTTAGACAGCTTCAAGAAGCGCAATGACGTCACGTTCAATACAGTGCAGGGCGAAGCTGGAGCGGTGCATTCCCAATCCCTTATTGATTGACAGCAGCAGGTTCTCCAGCCCTTACTCAGGCAGTTCTCCGTAGATGAAGTTTTCAACCTGGACGAGACTGATGCAAGCGTGTGATCGGTTAGACAACGAGATGAACGAGATCCGACGAAAGAAGATGCGTCAGCCGATGATTTCTGAAAGCTTTTGGCTGATCGATTGAAAAAATAAAGCCGTTTTTACAAAACCTCGTTACTATGCCATTCTCGCTACTACGCCACTCTTGCTCCATCTCAACGGGTGGCATAGTACCAAGATTTGAGTGTATTCACAAATTTGATCCAGTATTATGTTAATGCATAAATTGAGTCCATCCATAACTATTCCGTATAATCATACCAACGTTCAAACATCGATACTTGTTTATGCATAAAGAGGATTTCTATTTAGTGGCTGAAAACAAGTATGCACGATGTAACGCAAAACGCAATCTGAGTGGTTTCATTGGAAATCAGGATCACCTGTCAAAGTTGCGCGAAAGTGCTCTCCCTATTCCGGTTCGCTTGAAGTTACGCGTAGCCACATTTCTTTGAGCATCGACGATAACATTTGAAGTGCATAAGACAGTCATTCCTTGTGCGAGCTGCGCCAAATCATCATGCCATTGCTGAGGATAAAATGTGGGCGTTTGTTTACACGTTTGTTAAATGCTGGTTTTAATAAAAGGAGAACAAATTTACTGTTGATTCACAACGGAGATGAAAATCACCAATCAGCTTGCAAAACGGATGCAAGTAAAAAACGTTCAAAGATTTGTAAAATGGACTTTAATTCGTCAACATTTTAACACCTACAATTCAGGAAGTCTCCTGGTATGTTGGATATTTTCAACGTTCCAATGCTGGATCAAACGTTTAGATAAATTGAATAATGACTTGCGGTTGGCTATACAATTTAACAGAATACTGAGATCAGCTGAGAGATAAGTAATAGTTTTCAAATTTTTCTGAAAGGATTACCGTCGATCTACGTTGAATTTTGTTCACAAGAAAAGATAAAAAGTAGGCAATATGGGATTCGAAATAGAGCCTCCAAATGCTACTACTCATTTCGATCACAGCGTCCTTCATAAATTGAATGAAAAAGGCTTCTGTCATTCAGCTCGAGACGGTGAGTCTTATAAATCATTTAAATGCTTAGGACCTGAGGATTAGTACTGTAGTTTAAAAATAATTTAACGGCAATCAATATACTGAAACACCGGGTAACGTTTATGATTTAATTTGCTAAATGATGATTACCTGAGTAATTTGGTGCTCACATCCCCATCCCTTACACTCCACTACCGGTTTCTGGCTGTTTGCCGTCGTCAGGTGGAGAGAGTAAGATGATTACCTAAATTGAAATTTTAGAATTAACGTAACATTCACAAATGAATTCACTACTTATTTTTCATACGTAGTCAAGCCTGCGGCAGTTTTCAGGGTATACGGCTGGTGACATGTACTCATCAGATGTTGAAAGATGTTGAGTTTTGGCCGTGAGAAGATTTCAGAATAAAAATATATGGCAGAGAATGCAAATAGATATAAAATATTTGATAATTATTTCAAAGTGTAAGTGTATAACTTAAGCATTATTGTTTTTTGTAAACGAACGTTATTATTTCACATAAACGATCAAATGAAAAGAACTTCACATAGATGCCAGAGTGAGTGGGATGTTGAATGGATTATTGTGTAGATTTTTCTCCTTGAATGCCCTCGCGGTTAAGATTACTCAATCCGGGTATAGACAATCGCTGTTGAAAGAGTAGGTTAATCGATCAGCTAAACATTTGTAATGCATTGTTGATAAATTCTCCCAAGTATCGTGATGTCGTTTTTCCTCAATAATGCCAAAACTTGCGTTGTTTAGCCCCCAACTAAATGTGTTTGCACTGTGCATCTTTGACAATAAGAGCTGCGGTAAACTTCCAAAATTGTGCTTCATGCGCGTCACACTGCATACTGTATTTTTTAACGTTTCGCATGCCAGGAGTAACAATTTAAATTTGATTAAATAAAAATCGGACATCTGAATGGCAGTTTTGAGGATCATATTTGCTTACATCATGTCCAATATTGCATGTTTAGCGGCTTAATCTTATTTTTTAATTACAAACGCAATGGAGATGCTTACTCTCAAAACTTTCAGCAGGCAAGTTTTTAACGTTAGACGACTGGTATCTACGCTATTGTCGGATCAGTATCTGATACACTAGTGATTAACACACTTATAGGCTCGCAGTTTGAAGTTTACCTGTTTGTACATTCAACATCTCAGTCTCGATTTATCCTCATTCTGAGATGTAAAATGGGCGCACTCCTTCAACCGTTCAGAAACATAGCGTCTTCACCGCTTCATCAGGTGATCCTGAAATCTCTATAACGTCAGACCACACCGAAATCATGATCAATGTGAACATCCTGTAAGAAATTAATCAGTCATTTACAAATTAAATGAAACATGAGAGATTTATTTCACTTTTCTTACCACATGTTTCATATTTCCTTTCACAGGAGGTAACCCATTCACTTTACAGGCTTTCAACTCAGAACGAAATTTGTTGTGCTAGTCTAAAATTAGATTAATTTGATCGCTGTTCAATTGACCGACGCATATCATGATGAGGTTGAGGAAAACGCAGAGTCTATTCATGGCTGAAATGAAAATGGATGCAAAAGTTTGCGATACCCACAATGGATTGTTTCTAAGATTCGTTTATTAGTCACCGACTGACTGGGTTTGACAAACTTTTACAGGTATGCATACAAGCTACTATCTAGTTACTATTGGTTTCAGTGAGTCTTAAAAAAACTGTAGAGTGGTAAATGAATTAATTATTTGAAGACCCTGTCAACCCGAGTAATTTTGATTCAAATCCTAAATCTAGTGACGTACCAACGCTCCTACATTGTGAAAAGCTTGCTTCACTACAAATGTGGTTCCAAGATTGTCACGGCTGGGATGGTTTTGGTGATTACCTGCCAATTCCAAAAATGCAGAAATTGCCTGCGTCTCGTATAGCCTCTGACAACCAAGTCCAGTTTCTGGGCTACACGCATGGTACTGTGTGACCAGGCGGAACTGCTTCTACTGACAGGAAAAACAGTGAAGGTGGCTGACAGGTGCCTAAAAACAAGCATGCTTCGGGCAGGTGGAGCCATCAAGTCCATGAAGGCGGTCCACCTTCGGTAAGAAAAACCCTTATCTCGAACTCCACTGCCTTGTGGCTACATCCAATCATGGAAAAAGCTCCAGGAGCCAAACGCAAGGTCAAATCAGGAGCCGGAGTCCCGTTGTGCAGTCCGAAGCTTTATTCAACTCTGTCATGCTAACTCCTGCCACGGCATCGTTGTCCAAACGTATCACTCTAGCTGTTCCTTTGGTTCATCATAGGCTTCACTTGCTCAAAAGCATATTAGCATATAAAGTCGACATGCGATAGCATAAACTTACTGTGACACGCACGAAACGTGAGTATAGCTCAACTAACCAAGCGCAACACAAATTGTACCACAGACATAGCATCTTTTTAAATATAAATCTACTTCAGGGTCAAGTGAACAATCGATTAGAAAATTTTAGGTCACATTGAGATGTTGTTTACATTCACTGCACTTTTGTGATTCATAGTACTAGCAATACTTTCAGGTCACGAGAAAGTAAGCTGAAGTCCACGATAAAAAAATATAAAGGGTACAAAGAGGAAACGACATTTGACTTTCAATCCTAAGGTCCTGGTTCAAATACCGAGGCGATTGGATATTATGGAATCCTAGCAGTGTCCAGTTGTAAAATGAGCAATTACAATAGATAGATTTATAATTGTAGCAGCTTTGCAATATGTTAAAATTCCTATACCATATTGCTTTGAAGATAGCAGAGTTAAGCCCTGAACACGTGCGCCCTGATTAAAAAATCATTGAAATGTGGAAATGTTGGACTCCAACGTTTCCCATCGCTTTAAAAGATGTGATCATTCCATATACATACATACATATATACTCGATCATGAATTCCCCGAACTGATCGGCTAGTTTGCGTTGCATAATAATGTCTTTGATTTTACTCACAGGCGAGGAATAAAGGTACCGTCCTGTTTAAAATGAGTGCATGCATCCAACATAACATGAGATCGAGGTAATGTCCACATTGTCCTCGTGGGCAATGAAAATCGACTATTTGAGCTTGAGTAACGCGCTTGGCTAGTAATCTGCAAATGACTTGTCTATCTAAACATAGCGACTGGTTTTATCACTCTTGTGATGAGCTTCCAAACTTTTGTACTACAAAATTCGCGTTTTTAATATTCGACTAGGTACACGTGACGTCTACATTGAGCTTCGAAACACGTACAAGAAAATGAATTGCTCAAAAAAGCTAGACCTGCTTCAAACACAAAAGTAACATGAGTGGTGCATCCTTGTTACACATTTACCGACTTCTGATGTAATTGTAATCTCTCATAAAAGGAGACAGGCAAATTTACTTTTACTGCCTGTTATAACAAAATCAAACAAACACCAAATTATTATAGCTGATGATCCAGCGTAAAACCGAGGTTTTCGTTGTGCTGTCTGCGAATAGGTTAACTGCTGCGGAAGAATAAACATCTGCTGTTTGCTCCCACATTCATGCCATTGTATTGAATCCATTATCAACGACTTTGCGAATAAAACCTAAAATAATCTCCGAAAGCAAACGGAATCCCACTCGAGTTACCGAAACTCTTTCACCACAATTTGTCTTTCGTTTATACATCCACTTATCGAAGAAATGGTGCCAACGCAGTGTAAGACTTAGGTTAGTTCACCCGTGGATAAATAGTGTACATTGCTACTTTGCTGATAGCAAATAAGGTGAACGATAGGTTTAGTGCCTCGGTATTTTTAATTCTGGTTTACAAAATCCCCACACCCAACAAACTTAGCTATGCATTGCTGTTCTATTTGTTGCAAATATTAGTGTTCGTATGCAGATAGTATCCATTAGGGATTATTTGTTGCTTGTGAAAAATTTCAAATAAATTTCGTGATTTATCGCAAGGGATGGATTAACTGCCACGGAAGGATAAACATCTGCTGTTTGCTCCCACATTCATGCCATTGTATTTATTCCATTATAAATATTATCGATATAAAAACCTGCTTGAATCAACCGTAATACATCAACTACTGATTGAAATTGAGATCGACTTTGCGAATGAACCATGAAATAATCTCCGGAAGCAAACGGAATCCTACTCCAGTTACCCAAACCCATCCACCACAATCTGTCGATCGCTTACACATCCTTTGATCGAAGAAATGAGGCCGACGAAGTGTAAGACTAAGGTTAGTTATCCCATGAATAAACAGAGAACATTGCTACTTTGCTTATATCAAATAAGGTGACCGAAAGACTTAGTGCCTCGGTATTTTTATTTCTGGTTTACAAAATCCCGACACCTAAAAAACTTAGCTATGTATTGCTGTTCTATATGTTGTCAATATTAGTATTTGGATGCAGATAGAACCCTTTAGGTATTGTTTGTTGCTTAGGAAATATTTCAAAGAAATTTCGTGATTTATCGCAAGGGAACAATCTATCGTTGGACTCTCAACAAGGCAAGTTGGTTCAAATTAACAAGTTCTTATATACAAACATCGAAATATTATCGCTGTGTCCGGGATTTCGGTACCTAAATAACAGATTGCAATGCTCGGTAGTTACGACTATACTTCCGGTATTATGGGTTTATTGCGACGAATATTGAGATCTGTTTTACCAAGTATTCGGTCAACATTAATTCCAACAGACATGGAGCCAAACTTGAGATATGCGATACAAGCTTTGGTTGGAGTTTAATTTTGTACAATAAAATGTAAAGATTTTTCACGAAATTAGTGGGGTTAAATTTATGTTAGTTTTGAATTGTTATACATATTTGTTATTTTTTTTAACAGTGTGGTTGTAGCAATATATATATATATATGTATATATATATATATATATATATACGATATGGGATCGGAATGAGTAGTAGCATGTGGAGGCTCCATTTCGAATCCCATATTGCCTACACTTTCTCTTTTCTTGCGAACAAACTTCAACGTAGATCGACGGTAATCCTGTCACCATAAGTGAGATCAATTTCAAATATCTCAGCTGATCTTAGTATTAGAGTAAAATGTTTAGTCTACCGCCAGTCAATACTCAATTTATCGGAACGTCGAAAATATCTAACATGCTACGAGACTCACTGAATTAGGTTTGAAAATGTTGACAAATTATAGCCCATTTCACATACCTTTAAATGTTTTTCACTTGCATTTGTTTTGCAAGGTCATTGATAATTTTCAGCTCCATTGTGAATCAACAATCATTTGTTTGTCGTTGCATTAGAATCAACAATGATTGAATCACATATAAACAAACGCCCACATTTTATCCGCAGCAATGGCGTGATGATTTGGCTAAGGTCGCATAACGATTGACCGCCACATGCAATTTCGATTGGGGCGTCGAAGATCAAACAAAAGTGTCCACACATTAGTTTCAGCGAACCGACGCCTCGAGAGCAAAGTCATACCAGTTTGAAAGGTGATTCTGATTTCAAATAATGCCACCCAGCTTGCGTTTTGATCTAGACTGTAACTACTTGGTTGTAGTCACTGAACAGAAATCGTTTTATTTATACCTAAACAAGAATCGATGTTTAAATACTGGTATGATTATACGGAATAGTAATGAATGGACTCACTTTATGCATTAACACATTATATACCAATTATTACGCTTTGTTCAAACAGTCCTGAAGTAGTTATTAATAATACATAATTGCAAGTAACAAAATGTCCAGATTGAAGGTATTTGGTGAATAATGCTGCTCTAATCTCGAGGGAGTCTGTAACATTTTCGAAATATCCATACAATCAACTTTCCTCTAAACACATGGACAAACTTATAAGCTGTAAAATATTTCTCGTAAATATGTTTGTCTGATGTATTAATACGTTCGAAATAGTGTATTGGTTCATATGTAACTATTAATATCACATTTGAGAAAAAAAACGTGCCTTCCTCAAAGCACATTTATCTACTGTATACAAAGCAAGTTTACCATTATATTGTTCATTATATCCGGTTATATTTTACAAAGTGTGAAATGCCCATGGTGAAAAGTACCAAATGAGATTCACTCAAATGATGATCCAAACACCACCTTCTGGCAACAAAAAAGAGAAGGAAGACTCATCAACTTTGACGACACAGAACGCAAACACGTTTTGTTGAAGAATCACTTAAGATTTGCGCGAAAAAAGTCGTTCTTGTTATGGCGAACATCGTCCAATGTTAGCGCTATACGATTCGTCAAGTTCGGTCAAACGAACTCAATGTGAAAACTGTTTGATTGGGACCGCTTTTCACGAAGTTGTCTCTCAAATCAACTTAAAAGGACATCCATCATTGCCATTCTAAATTTATCTCGTTTACTTGCGAGATTTGTCTATACGAGTTTGACGTGGTTTTTATTTTTTGTCATTTGCGTAATAAATGCTTGATAAGGTGACGTTCTCTTTGATTGTGGTATTAGCGTATTAAGCTTTTCAATGTTCGAGTGTGTTTCCACACTTTTTTAATTCTTGCGTAATGTACATCTGAACAGTGAATAGAAGGGAAGGCAATTCTGGTTTAACTATGTGCAAACGTGTGTAACCGAAATCGCCAGCTGCATCCAAGCAAAACATAATATGAACACATTTGAAGTTGTTGGACTCCTTCGGTCGATGTCGATCATGGATATGCATCATTAACGCATGAATTTTAATGTTCTACAGCATTTTGAATGACGAAAAGTCCCATTCGGGAGGAACAATCTATCCTGCAGCGCTTAGCTCTGCGCCAGTGGAGCCCTTGATTTAAACCGGTATCTGCTTCTCTCTGTGTTGTTATCCCAAGAAGTATAATGATGTTTTAATAGAGAATCCCAGTATATAAACTTGTCAGTTTTATCAATCTGGAAAGGCAACTAATCTCTTCAAACGAGAAAGGACCTAGCGACCGTGATAAAATGAGTCTTTAAGATGTACGCCAATGCAGTTTAATGTGGAGAACTAGCTGTTGCCCATGAAATAATTGTTCCCTCTTTACGGCACCACCGGAACCAAAGAAACAGCTAGGCATATACGCTTAGACAAGGATGCCGTCGTCTGAGTTAGATGGACGGAGTTGAATAAAGCTTCCGCCTGACTGAAGTGAGTCTGGCTCCAGATATCTCCTCGGGATGAGCTCCTGAAGTTTTTTCCATTATAGAATGTAGCCACAAGGCAGTGGAGGTTTGAGTTAATTGTTATCCTTTCCCTAGTTGGATCGCCTTCATGGAATTACGAGCTCCTCCTGCCCGAAGCATGCTTGATTTGAGGCGCCAGTCAGCCGACGTTGCCCTTTCTCGTGTTAGTAGAAACAGTTCCACCCGGTCACACAGTCCAGGAGCTGGACTAGGTTGTCAGAGGCTATATTAGACGCGTGTCATTGGAGAATTTTGGAATTGGGAGCTAATCCTCAAAATCGCCTCGTCCGTGACAACCTCGGAACCATATATGTAAAAAAGCGAGTTTTTCACAATGTAGGAGCGTTGTACGTCACTAGATTTAAACTTCATAATAGAATTAACAGGGTTGACGAGGGCACCAAATGATTACTTTATTTACCACTCTACTGTTGTACCAAGACCTACTGAAACCAATAGTAATCCGACAGTGTCGTGTATGTGCACATGTAAAATTATTGCAAACCGAGTTCACGCAGCTGAAATGGATTAACTGCACATGCTTGAAAATTAACCCGTATTCGCATTCATTCGCAACACATACACACACGCGACCCACGACCGGTTTCATGCTGTTTGCGTTCATCAGCTATGTATGGTGCGATCGGGATCCACAAGTCTTAGAATAGTGAGAAATCATAACCCAAATCCTGCAATTTGAATCCACCAATAGAAAAGGTTAACTGACGAACAGTTTGAAATTGGGCTTTACACTACACCGAACTGGTGGTTGCCGGCTTTTAAATACCGACACAAATACATAGAAATTACCAGCCTTTGATGTGAGACGGTGACTAATATTTAAAACTTTGAAACAATCCATTGTGGGTATCGCAATCTTTCGCATTCTTTCTCATTTCAGCCATGAAAAGACTCTGCGTTTTCCTTAAAAGTATCATAATATGCGTCGGTCAATTGAAAATCGATGAAATTACATTGATTTAAGACATGTAAAACAAAGTTTGTTCCCAGTTGAAAGCTTGTAACTTGACCGGGTTCCCTCCTGTGAAAGGAAACATGAAACCTGTGGTGAGAATAGTGGAAAAATTCTCTCATCTCTGATTTTATTGGTTCATGACTGATTGATTTCTTACAAGATGTTTACATTGATCATGATTTCGGTGGAGATTGGTTGGTGTGGTTTCATATTATAGAGATATGAAGGTCACCCGAAGTAGCGGAGTTTTGAAATCGCAGAGAGAAATGATTGTAAATTGCATTTATACATTAAGATGTAGCACAAATCTCACCGAAAACGATGTTGGGTTTGTCATAATCAGGTAGGGACGGTACGTTAAGTTTTAGTGAGCCTTGTAGTAGTTATGATTTCTCTAATATCCGGCTGTTGAGGTGTCAATGGCATGTGTTAATTTGGTGTTTCATGTTCAAGATGCGATGAAGATGATATGTTTTCGCTCGCGGACATTTTTCATCTTAGAAGGAGGAGAAATCGGGTTTCGGAGCACTTTGTTGAATGTACACACAGCATAAACTTCGAACTGCGAGCCTATCATTGTGGTATTCACAAGTGTATCAGATGCTGATCGCATCCGGCAATAGCCTAGATACTAGTCGTCTAACGTTAAAAAGTGGCTTGCTGAAAGTTCTGGGAGTACTCATCTCCATTACGAATATAATCCTTAAAGCTGCCAGACTAGTGCGGATATGGCTTTGGTAGGCCAAACGGAGTCGGCAATGATGGGCTTATGCGCACAGACCGCGTAATGATTCCCTCTTCTCTCTGTTTTCGAGTTCTCAGACAACTCCATCAGGGACACCGCGGAATCGGTTGAATGAAAGCAATCGCAAAATCTCGCGTGCTCTCGCCGGGCATCGACAAAGATATCGAAAATGTCGTTCGTTCTTGCTCTCGGTGCCAACAAGCTGTGAAATCACCCCTACGTCAACAATAAATTCCATGGCCGCACACAACCCAACCTTGGGAGCGAATACACTTAGATTTCGCCGGTCCGATCGACAATGTATCCTATATCATCGTTGTTGACGCTCACTCAAAATGGCCGAAATCACTCCTGTGATTCCGCCAACTGCAACCGCTACCATCAACGCATTGAATCGAATCTTCAGTCAACATGGCTTACCAAACACCCTTGTTTCCGATAACGGTTCGCAATTCTCCTCTGCCCTTTTTGAACGGTTCTGTAGAGCACACAATATTGATCACCTCCGGTCTCCGCCCTACCACCCTCAATCCAGCTGTCAAGCCGAACGCTTTGTTGACACCTTCAAACGTGAAATATTGAAAGCGCGTGGGGAGGGGACAACTATGGAAGTGCTTCAACGATTTCTACTGGTTTACCGGTCCGCACCGCATGCTGGTTTGCCTAACCAGCAAATGTCAGCAGAAGTCCTTATGGGGCGAAAATTGCGCACAACTCTAACGAGTGTGTTACCAACTCAAACCCAAGACCAAGAAGAACTTACTGTGAGAAACCGTTGTCCACTAAATAATGGGACCTATGTTTGGGTTTGTGATCATCGCCCGAACAGGAACCCTTGGGATTAGGGACAAATCACTAATCTTCGAGGTTCAATTCTCGACTAAGTGTCCGTCCCAGATGGTGTATGGGTACGCCATCGCAAACAATTAAGTCCTGCAACTTTTAATCCTTAATGCCAACCTCCGGTTGATGCTAGCGCCACACTGGAAATATGACTTGATACGTTTGAATTACCAGTTCAAACCACAGAAACATCAAACCCACTGACACTCAGGCAAGCGAGTGAATTCGCAAACCAACAACCAGGTTATAGGTTGACCCTAGGAGGACAAAGTACGAAAGTTTCACGAGGGGAGGTCTTAGGTGAGGCGTCCTCACCCATGACACGTGCGACCTTGGTAATGTCCTTATCCGAAAATTGCGGATGCATGCCGTGACACGTTCTAACCTTACGCTTCAATGTCCTTACCACTTACTTCGCACACCCCTTTTCTGTCCTCTATATAATCACTGGCCCTGTCCAGCTCTAGGACCTGCGAAACTGTGTCCTGGGTCTCGGTTTGGTCATTCCATATCCATCCTGTGTTGTTCTGTTCTCTGTCTTCGGTGGGCTTGGTCTCTCGATCACTCGTCGACACCTGGCACCAACTGTCTCTCCAAACCCACACTACATAACAAAAACAAAACATCTTTTAAAATCTGGTGAGATCATGTCACAAGCCCAAAACCGTGAAAACTGCCGCAAGCTGGTCTACTTATAAAAATAAGTGGTAAATTTGTTGGTGAATGTTACGTTAATTATATAATTTGAATTTAGGTAACCATCATTTTGCAAATTTGATCACAATCTTTACGCGGTGTTACAAAAAATTGATTGTCGTTAATAAGTCTTAAACTACAGTACTGATACTCAGGTCGTAAGCATTGTAATGTATTTATAAGACTCACGGTTTCAGGATGAAGGACGAAAGCCTTTATTCATATAATTTATCAAGGACGCTGTGATCGGAACGAGTAGTAGATTGTGGAGGCTCCATTTCGAATCCCATATTGCCTACACTTTCTATTTCACAACGGTCCATAATGGGAGCACTTTACTCGATTTTCACTCTTATTTGAGCTCATCAGCATTGTATATAATTTTGCTTCAGTTGGGATTCGAACCCTTGACTCTCACCATTTTAGTCCCACTCCTTAACAACCAAAGCTACCGTCCGTCGTTCGACCGATCGAAATTAAGCATCTATGAACTGTTCTCAAGACTGGCACATTTGATAAGCTTTGTTTTCCCAACCAGTCCAGAAGGAGCCAGCTACATTTGTTGCGGTCGCCCAGCTGATCTGCTCGTGTTTTTGCTCCAGAGAAAGTTACAATTCATCACATAGTCCAACCGTACTTGATAGTAATTGAGAAAATACACAAGTGAAAAATAACAGTTCCAATCAGATCAATTGGTGTTAGCTGACACAGTATCCGATAGAAGACTTGACATGAAGATCATATCAGCTATGCGACCACAGCAGATGTTGCAGAATTGATCACAAGCTAATCAAATGAGACACTCTCGAGAAAAATTCATGAAAGCTTAATTGCGATCGGTCAAATGGGGAACGGTAGCACAGGTCGTATGAAGTGAGTCTCCAATGGTGATGGACGGGGGGGTTAAGTCTCACTCCAGTCCCAAGTTCCCGTATTGACTGTCGGCGCCATTTTTTCGCCAAACGTGCTATATTTCTTTGGAATTCCCTACCCCAACATGTGGTGGACTCTTCTTGCCTGGCGGCGTTTAAAGTCAAATTGGACTTACATATGCAAAAGAATAACATTCGTGAGCCTTACATTTGATATTCTCTATTGCTTTTGCACTAATGTATTTTTTCATGTTTTATTAATACCGTCTTTCTGTGGTGTTGTAAAGTATCAACTTTTTTAACCATAAATCTTTGAATTTGAATTTGAATTTGCACATAAACTCCAATAACAGCTAAACTCGAGTCCAGTGTTTCCATTATGGACCGCCTTGATCAAATTTGTGAATGTTTCAAAGGACCGCGTAATGATGAGGATTCACTAACATTAATCTATCCATGTTTACTACGTTCATGTTACCATGTTATGAAAGAATTTTGCAGAAAATTTTAAACAATGTATTTTGGAGGAGTATGAAATTATGACCACGAAAGCAATCTATATTTCTAATCACAATACCAAAAACAAATTTTTAACTACTCATTTCGAGGCCAGTACTGACACTCCAATAAGACATTCAATTTATAGGATACGTCTCTCTAGCAATTGTCATCAAAAGTGAACTTCTCAGAATTATTTTTATTCTTCATTACCTGCATAAAAGCTGACCATAGGTTTAACAAGAGTGCAATTTATCATTTGTTTTATGATCATTCTGTGCACACAATTTAAAAACAAAACAAACAAAACAAATCAAATTTCAAATGCTAGGGAAATTAACAGGGAATTTAATATTTGTGAAATTGTGTATACTACTAATAAACTAAGGACCTATTCCTTTCGATGACCATATCACCAGCTCTTACACTACAAAATCGGTTTTTGGCGATTTACGTTATCAGGTGGGGAGAGAGAAAATGATCTCAGCCAGCCTTCACACAGTGTTAATGTAGTAAACATAGTTAGACTGGAAACCGTGATTCATAGGGCTCGTTCAACATATGACTAAGTCGATGCAACATTATGTAAACGTTCAAAGCACATCAGTATCGTATTTTAAGATGCATGGATGTTTTTATTAAACCACATATCTGATGGAAATCGAATGGAATGATTTCGGTACCTATCGTTCATTCATAATGCATCGAAATGTATGTGACCTCGTCTGACTCGTTTCCTAAACAGAAGCATCATCAAATTAAAGGGGATGGTGATGATTGACGCGAATGTAAATATCTCACGTTCATCTTATACCTTCCAGTTACTTACATTTTTCTTTTTCTTAAATATTGTTTACCTGTAGCCCTATCAGTTATGTACTATGGGACGGGAGGTCCACAGAGTCAACGAAGTTGATCGTGTTCATTTGTATTACACTGATTTGCCAGGTAAATCGACCGCTGATCCTGGTCATGTCTACGTAACGTGACACACCGTAGGCTTACTATAGAGTGTTTAGCGTTCTGGTCAAATCAGGTATCAGTTCAATCACATATGTATAATGGTGTTAAACCAATAACCATGGACCAAAATGCTCATTTGAATACATTTCAATCACAAACAACCCACAATATATATTTGGACACATGTGATCGTATTGTCTGGTTGTACTATCCTTATCCAACAATTGCATACAAACGCAACCTGTTTACCATTCTTCCACTATTTCGAGCGCATGCGGATCCTGATCTTACTGCCCCTACGCAGTAAGTGAAAACAGCACGAAACCGGTCGTGGGTTGTGTGTGCGATGGAAATGCTTGCAAATGAGCAAGGTAGGATTATTATTTTATAAAATTATATTTGCATAATGTTTCATTCTAACGAAGAAAATACACTTTCCTTTTTGTGCAATTCGAATCTTGTCAACCAAAATAACAATTATTTTCAGTCAGCCGTGACTACTGGCTTGGAATCCGCAATGTTATATTCGCTGTCTGGTATACGTAAATAATTATCCAGGGTGGAATTCAATGTGAATGTTTACGTATCGACTGATATCTTTGGTGATAAACGGTAAGTGCTTCTATCGTTGAAAACGGTTACAATGAGACAAGAACACACAGCTTCGTACTATAGCTTGAATCAATATGCAGTGGACTGTAAACGGATACGCAAACCGAATAGCTTCATAGATTGATAAATTCTATACTATGTTTGATTGTATGTCACCATTGTTTTCATCCCGTTCTTATAAATTGTTACTAGATGGCCGCGAGCGAATTGTGTACGAAATAATCGTGAGTCATCTCGAAACCCAAAACTTGTTATCAGGTAGTAACATGCATTTCAGAAGTCTTGCTTGACTAACATACTGGAGACAATGGACGACTGGACGGTGTTTGCGTGCATATGTGTTACTTGGAAACATCTGAGTCGTTTGATCCCGTGGACCAATATGTAATCTTGAGCAACCTGCAGGATGTTGGTAATAATGGGTGCCTGCTTACCTGGCTAAAAAGCTATCCACTTGATCGCGAGGCCAATGTACTTATCGATGGTGTGATGTCCAGGGACATTAAAGCAATTAGCGGTGTTATACGAAGTTCATTACTTGGCCCCGTTCACTTTTAGTCAACATCAATGACCTTTCCAATCTTGTCACTGCCAAATGGTTCTTATTGTCAATAATGCTGAACTTTGGATGACAATCACGTCAAGCGTGAAATGTTTGCACTTTGAAGCGATCTGGATATATTGCAGAGCTTGTCAGAGTAAAACAAGCTTCCTTTCAACTTCAGAAATTGTAAAACGTTGCAAATAGGTAAAGATTGCCCATTCTACTGCAAACTTGGATCGCAATAACTGGAATCGACAAAAAAAGAAAAGGACCTCGGCGTCTGGGTCAGTTGGAATTTCGAGAATATCATGCAATGCAAATCAGTGTATAGCCGCATGATAGGTATGCTTCGTCGATACATTGTCTCGCAGACGGGTTTGATTTGAACTGATCCTAAATTATAATATAATGAACTCAAAGATGCACACACTGATGTATCTATTTCGCCTCCGGTCAAGCCATACTACACGTACTCACCCACTGGCATATGATATTCCACATTTTCACCAGAACAGACATCGGTTATTCTATTCGGTGCGCGTTTGTTTCTTAAGGAAATTCCTACCGCCAGATGGTGTACAATCATCTAGTGAAAGTATTCTCAGGAACAAATTGGACATATATATGCTTAGTAATTCCACCCTAAATCCCGTTTATATAACACGAGATTCATTCTAACACATATGCTGCCATCACACCGACACAATACATGACATTTTTTGTAACTACAAGAAGTATCGATCTTAACGACGCCTAAGATTTTTATATGTATATTTTTCTCTTTTACGTATATTCTATGGTGTTGTACAGCTACAAGATTTTTATACAATAAATTCTGGAATGTTAAGTACCCATTGAAAATTTTGTGTTGGGATTAATGAAGCAATATAGTCCCAAGCAGACACAAAATCATGTGTAATGATTGAATCGAAACATATATTATCAAACATTTTTGAACGAATCAGCCCGGAGTCACATAAGTTAATGTTTCAATGCTGACAGGAAGTTACTGTCTGAACATTCGCGTGTTACGATGAGACCAAGATGTATATGATTAGATAGATCGGTTGCAAAGAAAATGGGTGATTATGTCATAGTAATTTCCTTTGTAATCTATTATAAAGTAACAAATAATGCTTTATAGGGCGTTATTGGCATCTCTTTTAACTCTTGTGAAGGAAGATCAGCCATGACATGATGTTCACCTCGATACAGTAATCTAAGTACTTTACGATGCATTTGTGTTTCTGGATTTTTCGAAATTATTTGTCAATGAACAGATATTTGATTTCAAATTGTTGAAATTTATGAGACACTTTCTTCTTCAGAATACAAGGCTATTTTATGTTATTATACTGTGGAATGGAGCGCTCGGTCGGTTTCTAAAATGGAACAATGGAGACCTATGTGACAGGAATACACGCTTCCCATTTGCAAATGTTTTACATCCAGAAGTGATCGTGTGATTGAGCTCATAATATCTCTAAAATGCGCTCTATAGATCAAGCGTTTCAATGAGCTTTTCATATTCAAGACTAGCACCTGAAATACACTATTGGCTCCTGTAAACAAGTCGAAATTGATTTACATAGAAATAGCGACGTTTGGTGGATGACGTCGTAGAACCGCTCACTCGCTCACTAAGTTCTCTCCGTGCCGGGTGGCACATGAGGCGAAGACAACCACATGCAAGTGGATCCGGTCTGCCGCTTTTTTCATTGCCGTCTACACCGTGAATCCTTGTGCATTTTGTTAGCGTTCTAACGTTCTGCGCAAGCTTACTTGGGCCCTCCCCTTTTTCATTTACCTTGTAGATCTTTCCAGACAGCTTATCATAGGAACTGTAATCAAGCAATCTGTCGTGTATCATCTCATGACTTTACCACTTGGTCAATCGGAAACGGAAAGTTACCAATAAACTGCTATAACCGAATGTATTCCAATTTAATCCCATAATAAAAACTAATTTAATTTCCACATTAAGTGAGCAGCTTGTTAAACGATATTCTTTAAAACCCTCATATTAAAAGCGCAAGAGATGTGATGAACAGATGATATTATTTTGATTATAATAGCAGTGCGTTTTAATCTATACATCAGCGTGATACTTAACAGATGTATCGATTAAAACGCAGGAAGTTTGATAAAACTTATCACAACTATCGGTATCGATCGCGACATTGGATGGTAGACTTGCATTATCGTGTGAAAAGCGACTCCACTCTTGCAAAAAAATATTGTTCAGATTATTTGGCGAATTTGTGCACTCGGTTATAGTTAGTTCGCATAATGTGTGCAGTTGTTCGTGGTTCTGAGTCAGCAGTAAAGCAAGCGTGTGAACGGTTCACAAAGTGTGTTCATTACCCCTTGTTGCATGTTTACAGAATTTTGATATTAAAAAGCGCTTACTGAGAAGAAAGTTATATGTAATAGAGTAGATCAAATGTCATTTAATGTTCACCGTCACTTTCGTTGTTCACGAATTCGGATTAACCATGCCATTCAACTGAACAAATAATATTAATCGTGCTGATAAAATCTCGCTTAAAATAAAATCCAAATTTGCACGCATTTCCATCACGAACTTTAGCTTTCAAATCAGTCTTTTTTCTATTCAAGATTGATACTGAAAGCAAGAATATATTGTGAATGACATTAGCTCATTATGTCTGCTTTTTGGTTTAGCGCAACAAGCAGAAAAACCAAAAGACAATCGATTGATTGTAGAATAGCGCACCCAGTATAAAATGAATACACTGCCAGTTATATAACTGCAAGGAAATAAATGTATTAGAACTTTGCCCTTGGTTATCCCAAGAAAGTTGTATGCATTCTTGTGGAAATTGATGAAATGGGTATGCGGTAGGTTCAATTGCAGCGTACAAAATTGGACGGCATTGAATTAATTGGATAAATCCGATACTCTCATAAATATAAAACATATCCAGGTGAAATGTGCTCTCTCGATGGACTGATGTAATGACTTCACTCTATTTATACACGTGTCATTTCCATGAATATATCTGTGGATTATTCGAGGGTTTCAACGTTTTTCGCATTGTCCTAGCAGGTTGACAGTCAACGTGTAAAAGAATCACGAGCAAGTGTTTATTTTATTGTGTTTACTCTCCAGCAACATAATGCACACCGAGTTACTGCAATCAAAGCAATGTGCAGTCATGAATTGATTCGCGACATTTGCATATCCATTTGCAGTTTCTCACAATCATCTGCAGAAATAATTTGCGTCTAAATTTTCATAACATCCGCGAACAGGACCATTTTGGATTATATGAGGGGTTAAATCGCTTATGTAGAGTAGACAGAGGAACGGGCCTAGCAAAGATCCTTTTTTAGACTCCGCTGCTGGTTTTGGACTATACGATAGCAGTCCGTTTACTTTAACTCGGGCGTGACTATTTGACAGATGGTCGAATAACCATGAGAGGAGTGGTTCACATGTTTCTAAATGAATCAGTTTTTGAAGAATCTGTCAAAAGCTTTAGAAATGTTTAATTTTACAGACGTGAATGCAAGGACTTCTATTTAACTTTTTCGTCCATTCGTCTAACGCTATGAGAAGATTCGCTAGACAAGAGAGATGAGATCGAAATACATGCTGAGCTGGCGAAAACAAATTACGCAACACAAATTGTGCAACTATTCATTGCGAGACAATACGTTCCATATCCTTACCAATAACAGGTAATAGTTCGCCGGGACGTTAATGTTCAGTGGGAGATCGGCAAACGCCTTTAAAAATAAGTGTAATCAAGCCGTACTTCCAACCTTTTGGTTCCATTTTTTAATCCAAATTATAAAGAGGATGTCCAGAAATCCCTAAAGATTACGTATTGTTGATTGCATTTACCATGTAGAAGTAAATCTGAGGGCAGAATAAATACACTTTTCTCCCAGCCTAGTGATAGGGCAATGGATTTACGTTCTCTTAATCCGATTTCCAACGCTTTCAGAAGACGTTCGCCTTTAATGACTTGTACTACTGAACGATTCAGCAACAAATATTTTGGATACCGGGGTTAAGAGTCAATGTCGTTTAGAAAACCAGGGAAAAGCAGTCATTTGATCAGAATCCGCTCATCATAAATCAAGGCGGTTTGCAGAATCCCTTCACCTTATGTTTGTTGTGTGCATGTGACATCCTACGCTTGACGAATTGATCTTGTCAGCCATTCCCAAACAACTCCCGATGACTGGAGTATAGAGTATTGCAACATCGTTATATAATGTGAGAAGCTAGACTATCCGATTGACCATCACACTAAGAATCTAAAAAAACATTCGCAGTACTTAACAGCATCGATCAAGTTGGCTCCCTTAACTGAATAACTAACCTAAGTTTCACCTCGACGAACAATAAGGCGAAAGAGCGCCATAAAAATGGAATCCGTAGAAGAAGAATAAAAAATGACCTATTTCGAGTACACGAAATTTCAGAGAAACTATTGATTCGACTACACGAAATATAATGTACATTTTTAAAAATTCTAGAATAAGCTAATTCTATATGAATAGCGCATGACTGTAAGCAGGTATACAAACAGCGAAACGTTTTTCCATAGTTCGATCTAATTTAAGTTCAAACGTTCCAAAATTGTCTGGACCAAGATTGGCAAACGGATAAGAACTAGTTTCAAATCGAACTGAAAGAAGATCACCAATCAGTTGAGCTGCAGTTTTGGCATCTAACCTTGTACCGAGACATTTTACAAGCCAATGAAGTTTATATATCAATTGATCAGTAGATTTATGCTTTATCGGAATTATCACGAAATTGTTGCTTTGATCAACTTTTAAAGAAAGATCTTGTCTTCATCATAGGAAACAAATTAGATTTACAGGGGACACTAATCATTTTGTCCCCAAATCATTCCGCTGTGTCGATCGGATAATATCGGATTCGACATTTCGAAGTTCATGAAATATAAGTTTGTCTACCGATAAAGATTTATAAAAATGATGACCTAGCATAGTAACAACGTAGCACTTTAAACGAACCAGCTACACAATTGATCCTGAAAGCCTTTTGTAACTAGAAATTCGGTGAAAAATCATTTCTATTTGACGTTCCTAATCAATTAAAGTAATGTCACAATTGACACGCTCAATTTCAGTTTGATCGGCGCGCTTTGGATATTGACTTCAGGACAGTCTTTATCGTTCAACCAGAATTCTAATTGAGACCATTTCACAACAACCAGTGAGCTAAAATAGATTGGACACTAGTATACCTCAACTAGCACGTAATCGTAGGTTTGTGTACGGATGTCATGCGATTCACTACGATGGTTGAGAATCGATTATTTTTTTTTATCGAAATTATAATTCAAACGGTCATCCAATCCGTACAAAAAATGAAGATTTTGACAAGTTCATCAAAAGCGGAATCTAGTGTCAGATATATACGAACGGCAAGAACAGCTGCAGACGATTCCAGCATAAGAATCGAAAACTTTTCTAAAAGGTTCCCTCTGGATTTGGAAAATTAAAGAGGAATATGTGACCAGGCCGAATCACTTTGAAACGTCCATACACAGTGGCCCCATTGCCAGATTCCGAGGAATCACTGAAATAACGGTCTGCTATCCTCATTGGGTGCATGGGGATTGGGAATCAACCGAGAAACAGAACGTTTTTTCCGCACCAGTAAAACGAACTACTAAAAAACAAATGTCATTTCTGAAACTGAGAACCTGGAATCCCTGGTCATGTCTTCCTGGATTTCATGACGAAGTCTCGAATATCAGAGGTGTAAGTGAATCAGCTGTAATTAACAATGAGCTAAAGAGACCGAATGTCGACTTGGCTGCCTACAAGAGAC